>PVJI01002817.1:0-137216 GCA_004026765.1 Micronycteris hirsuta | reverse complement strand
GATAGGACGGATTCTAGGGTTTCTCTTAGGAAATATAAGAGAATAAATTTGCTTTTGGAAATACCATTGCGGTTATGTGACAAAGACCTCAATGGTGTGATACGGCAATGGTAACCTTTGTAAGCTATTGAGTAGGCAAGCAGGTTGGAAATAGTTGAGTTTGATACAATATACACATTTAGGAGTTATTTTTCAAAGAAGCAATGGGAATCTTTATAACACCTAAATAAGGAATTCAATAGGATAACCTTACAGAATGGTTTACCCACAACTCTGGTTTCTTATGTATTGTCCTATTATCCACTTCCTCTTTCAAAAGTGTCACAGTTTGCCCTGGCTGGTGTAGCTCAGTGGACCGAGCGCAGACTGGGGACCAAAGGGTCCCGGTTCGATTCCCAGTCAGGGCACATGCCTGGGTTGCAGGCCAGGTCCCCAGTGAGGGCCATGTGAGGAGCAACCATACATTGCTGCTTCTCCCCCTGTCTCCTTCCCTTCCCTCTCTCTAATAATAAATAAATAAAATCTTAAAAAAAAACTTAAAAAAAAAACAAAAGTGTCACAGTTTGCATCATAATTTGTACGGTCATCCTAAACACAGAAAATCAGGAATCTCAGAGAACACTCAGAGTTAATGATTGTAAATGGAAAACAAATCCTGAGGAGGTAACGGAAAAGGAAGAGCAGAAAGCTTGGAAACCTCGATGTGTTGCATTTACCTAAGTTATAACTGGGCCACACATCCCTGTATTTAGTATCGTTACACTTGGCATTCAGCAAACCCAGTCCCCATGGTAATAGGGAGTAGGTGCAAATCATCCTTACATTAATTAAATTTCACTTCCTAATAACATTTATTTCTTTTAACAACATAACTTAGTCTTGCCCTTATTTAAACTAACTTTAAAGCTTGCACTCATTAAACCAATACCAACTCAACTCAAAGGAAAATGATCCTGATCATGATAAATAGTACAGGCCATGAGATGGCAAAGGCTCTATGGAGCGGATTAGTCTCGTATCTGTAAGAGAGAATTCACTTGTGGGATAAAGAAATCTGTGCATATATTTGTTTTAATGTGATTCTGCTTATTTTATTCCATTTCTCCATTTAATTTTAAACTTTCTGTAGGCAGTGATAATTCCTTTTTTATTTCCAGTGAAATGCCGGCATACATCAGATAAAAAGCTAGGATTGATTGACTGATTAACCAATGCTCCATTAGAGGAGGAAAATTGCCGTGAGTGTATGTGTAGCAAGCGTTTAAATATCTCACTAGCTGTTTGTGCAGGCAAGTGTTTTAATAGCTTCCCATCTGCACTGCCAACCTAGCACTGGGGCATAGCTAGCAGATATCCTTCATCGACATCAGTACTGTTAGCTCATCTGCCTCAGGCTTAACATTTTTATTGTATCATATTTTCCCTATAAAGTCTAACCTCAATGGGGAACACTTAGAGAGGAAAGCAAACACTTTTTATAGAAGAGCTATATTTCTATATTACATGGGAATATTTGGTGAGTTTTCAGCTATTTTAATGCCTATTTGCTTTTCCTAAAACTCCCTCTTCACTGGAGAGGTGTGATAAAGATTTATTTGGTAGAATATACGTAGGAGAACATCGACATGTTAATGATTAATACTCTCACAAACTGCCTACTGGGACACTGACTTGGACCATTTCTTTCTGTTCCATGCCTGCTTTGTGTGAAAAGGTTGTCCTTTTAACAAATGGAGATTGTAAAGTTTTCCTTCTTAAGAATTATTTTTAAGTCTTGTCATAACACATGGACAATGGAGACATTAAAATTGTTACAAATGTTCTTACCTTGGCTCAGTCATTGATTCAAATGGAAACTGCAGCCAAGAGGTCAGGAGGTCTGAGATTCGGAAGGGCAGTGATGGAAGAATTAGGAAAGGTCATTGAGAACAAAGATGTGCCATTAAAGACCAAAGGTAAGACAATCCACACCCTCGTATTCCCAATTACCATGTACAGATGCGAAAGGTGGACAGCGAGAGGAGAAAAACTGATTCACTTGAAAGATCAGGTGGGAGGAGTGTCGGATGGATATTCTAGACCAAAAGAAAGATTTTCTAGTGGGTCCTAGAGAAACTTAAGCCTAAAGTAAAACTGACATCTTATTTCAGGCACATCACGAGAAGGCAGGGTTCTTGGGGGAAGACAGGAATGCTGGGAAAACTAGCAGGCAGCGAAGAAAGAGGAAGACCGTGAGATGGAGTGACTCCATCAAAGCAGCCACAGGCATGAGTCTGCAGGAGTTGAGTAGGGCTGTTGAAGACCTGAGGACTTGAAGACAGAATCAACAGAATTTCTTCTAAATTTAACATCAGGTTCATTCCAGAGTCATTCCAGTAAATAGATGATCTCTAAAGGCGGAAAGAACCCATTACCCACATGGAAATCTACATCACAGGTCCCTCCTGTCTCCTGGAACTCAGCATCCTCCCAGAACCCGCTGGACTTATAGTGAGGTTAACCTCAGAAATGACAGAAAACGAGGGTGCCTGCCTTTCAGATTCTGCTAGTGAGTGTTATGGAAGCAATTCAGGAAATGTGCTTTGATTACCAGTAGCATAATCAGACAATGCACCTCGAGAAAAATCACGGCAAAAAATAGACAAACCAAAATATTTTCTATCAGTTTGATTTACTAAGATGAGTCATTGTTTTCCAAATTCTCATGATGCCTTGGGATGTCATAATATAAGTTTCTCACATTTAAACTTTCAGATTTTCGGTTTTGGTATATTATAACTCAGTCGTACCTTCATTGAAGCCAGCTATTAGCAAAAACAAGAGTAAAATAAACAAAATAAACAAAAATCTATTCAATGTGCAGTATTTCACAAACTATTACACATTAATGTGGTTATTTTTAAATATTTCACTTATTATTTTCATTGTTTCTAATTCAATTTGCAGACAGAAGTGCACCTCAGACAGATAGTTGGTACTTAGAACCTCTGCTGAAGAGTATATGGTTTAGAGAATGAATCTCCATAAATCTTTTCACTATTTTCCTCTCATTTAAAGAGTTCTTCCCTAATGTAAGCTTGATTTGGTGTTAGTGTGGAATCAGTCCATTTTTCAGACTTTTAATCAAAATATAAAAGCTCTGAATCTGTGCCACCCAGTTCTGAATGGCCGTGCTATCATCCTAGATGTGTTTTCTGACACGTTTGGCATTTCGATTGTTCAAGCGTCCCACACTACAAATCCCATGATTTACTTAATGAGTGTTTGTGTCAAAGAACCATGAAATGAAAGGCTGTTAACGTCTGCATGATATGTACTTTATACAGTATTGTCATTTTTTCCAACATACAGATAATTACTTGATTGCTGAAGGGAGCCGCCACTTCACTAGAAACAACCGCAAAGGTGAAGAAAGAGGCTTTAAAAAGCAGCTTTTACAAGAACCGAAGGACAATATGTAATTTTCAGATTTTTAAAACTCCTATTACAGTGCTTTTTATGTTCTTTTTCTTTTAGGGTATATCTCATTAACTAAATGTGAGTTAAAGAAAACAACTTTTTCTTTTTCATTTACATTGACAAATTCAATGAATTGGGAAAGGCAGTGAACTGGAAATATATGGAAATTGACTAGGCAAGGATGTTTATTAAAAAATAGAAGCTTTACACATAAATGTATATTTTATTTCCTAAGAGATGTTTACTGTCCATTTCGTCTGTCCAGGACATTTTCCTCTTTACCTTTCCTGTTTCTAGTGTCCGGAGAAAATGCATGACAATGGAGTATGTTTTATAAGACCAAGTTTGTACAAGTCTCCAAAAGATGTGAGAAGAGAATTTTCAATAGAGGTCATAATTACCAACAAGCTACCAAGGTTTGGAAAGGTCAAGTGTCTGTCACAGAGTTAGTTTATGGTAAGTGCCCAAGCCAGGATGTACTCAGATACATGTTACTGCCATTTAGCGTTCTTAATTCTCAGGTGGCATTTTTTTCATCCTCACTGGTCACCTTGATTTGGATGATGTACTAGCTCCTGGAACTCCTCACTACTGCCTTTTCTCTCCAATTAAGATGTTCTCTTCTTTTGCTTTCCAGGCAGCAAAAAGGACGGCAAACAAAACACAGAGTAACTCACCTCTCCCCTGAGTCGGTGGTTAAGGGGCCCTCAGAGAAGTTGGACACAGTGGTGGGTTCGCACACCATTAGCCGGGACTCAGACACAGGGACCATACCTGGCTCCCAGACAGCACTGTACGTCAGATACGTAGCAAAAAAGGGGGCAGTGATATTGAGGGGACAAATAATCTATCTCACATGTATAATTTGGAGAATAAACCCATATGAAAGTGTAATTTGCTGCCTCAAAAAGATAAAACTGGTACATTTACACAATGGAATTCTACACAGCAGAAAGAAAGAAGGAGCTGCTACCCTTCACAACAGCATGGATGGAACTGGAGAGCACCACGCTAAGTGAAATAACCCAGGCAATGAGAGACAAATACCATATGATCTTACCTATAAATGGAACCTAATCAACAAAACAAACAAGCCAGCAAAATAGAACCAGAGACGCTGATATAAAGAACAAATCGACAGTAACCAGAGGGGAGGGGTGAGAGGGATAATTAGGGAAAATAGGGGAAGGGCCATCAAGGAACATATATAAAGGACACATGGACAAAGCCAAGCGGGTAGGTTGGAGGGTGGGAGGCAGGGATGGGAGGGGCAGGGAGGCAGAGTGAGGTGAAAATGGAGACAACTCTACTTGAACAACAATAACAAAAAAGTGTATCAGCAGGACAATATAGTAAAATGTGCTTAAAATTATACCAAAAAACTATGGTATAATTTTAGATCTACTTCTAAAACAGTGGATCACAAGGAAATCCTTGAAATTTTGTGCATTTTAGCTTTCTTGTAAAATAAAAAATAAATCTGCCTTTGAAATAATGTAAAGCAACATTAATGACAAAGATGCAAATGTAAAAGGGCTTTTTAAAAGTATGTTTTTATTTGGTGTGCATATGTTCATGTGTGTGTGCCTTTGCATGTGCTTGTCAGTTTGTGTATATGCATGTGTATATATAGTATATAGTATGCATATACTATATATGGTAGCATATAGTAGCATATATATAGTAGCATATTATACACATATATAGTTTTAAAGAAAATTCCTGATGCTTACTTATTTTCTTGAGACATTTAAAAAATGAACAGGCATCCATTTAATTCTTTTCCTACTTATTATTATCTATGGGAAGTAAGCAGATCCAATGGCTAGGGCATTGCTGAGATGGTTTTCTTCTTTCCATATTACCTGTTCAGCTATGATCTATTATTATCATAAAACGCTACAGTGCTTTTTTTAAATATTTGAGTCTAGAGTTTCTTAGAAAATGATTTACTCCCATTTAATATACTGACATTTCTATGAAAATCACCTACACACAACATCAGTTTCTTGTGGGACAACTGGTTAATAACGGACTGTTACTGAATCAGTCTCTTTGAGCTAATGCCAGATCTGACGTGTGCACCTGGGCCCTGTGGATGGATCATGTAAGACTGTGAGGGCTTCAAAGTTAAAACTGTACTATGGTATCACGGCCGTGGAAACACCAGCACAAGATCCTTGGCAACCCTTTCTATAACTCAGTCATTTAAGCTGCCATACAGGATAAATTGAGAAACAAAAGTTTCCCTGGTCATCAATTGGCAACTTCTTCCCTCATTTTATTCTATTTAATAGAATACCCTATTCTTTCTGCCTTCTTGCATGACCTATCTTCTTAGTACTTCAGTTATTAAATATATAAATTAAAAACTAAAATGTCTTGCCCTGGCTGATATAGCTGAGTGGGTTGAGCACGGGCTGTGAACCAAAGGGTCACTGGTTCAATTCCCAGTCAGGGCAGAGGCCTGGGTTGTGGGCCAGGTCCCCAGCAGGGGGTGCACGGGAAGCAAGCACACATTGATGTTTCTCTCCCTCTCTTTCTCCTTCCCTTCCCTGTCTCTAAAAATAAATAAAATCTTTAAAAAAAAAAAACCCTAAAATGTCTTAAATCTCTTTTCCAATTAGTAACATATTTAACATACCTTAAGAAATTTTATTTGGCAAATTGGTTTTTATGAAGTAGTAAATCTAAGTGTTCCCTAATGAAAAGTGAAGAAATGTAAACATCAAGAAAAAAGAAAGAATTTAGAATTAAAAATAGTTTTATTTTAGGAGAAGCATTAATCCTATATCTTTTCTGAGTAACTTAAAATACTTAATTGTGCCCTGGCTGGTGTAGCTCAATGGATTGAGCGCGGGCTGGGAACCAAGCGGCCCCGGTTCGATTCCCAGTCAGGGCACATGCCTGGGTTGTGGGCCAGGTCCCCGTGAGGGCCATGTGAGAGGCAATCATACATTGCTGTTTCTCTCCCTCTCTTTCTCCCTCCCTTCTCCTCTAAAATAAATAGAAATAAAATCTTTAAAAATACTTAATTGTGAAAGTTGTGTCAAATATTATAAAATTAAGTACTACTGCTACTAGTGACAAATAATCTCATTACTTTTTCTGAAAACACTCCATTAAACACTTGCAAAATATTAGAATACCTACTACTAACTTTGGGTGGGTGCTTACTTTGCTTTTAATTTCTAAAATATCAATTTAGGTAGACATTTATTGCTCATTAACTCTAACAGTTAACAACACCAGAATGGTATATCCCAGGTTTAAATTTATTGTGTATGGCACAATTTGAATAGTGGATATTAATTTTATTTAAGAAATACTTTAGCAAATATGGTGGCTGAACATCTTTCAGACACCCCATATTTACTGCATTTTATCCTTGTGAATCTGTAGGCTAGACTTGGACTCCATGTTTAATGCAGAGATGTTAACAGAGCTGCTGATGACAGTCAGTCACATCTCGGCTGTCACTCCAACCAGAAAACGGGAGTCCAGTAAAATCCCATCTGTCTTTTAGAAGCACACACACTCACCGAATTCCTATAATTTGCTAATGAATTGTGCAGCACTGGTCCAGAGTGTGTTTCCCTCCAGGCCTTTTAATTTCTATTTGTGTAAATTTGTAGACCCATTTTTATATCCAGGATTATTTTCTCCTGTTTTACCTCTGTCCAACCATCCTTTCTTGTTTTTTTTCTTAGTACTTGACAAAATACCCAACACATGATATTTGTGTGTTAACTTCTCAATGAAAATTAAAAGCAGAGCTTTTGTGACGTTGGCCACCAGTCCTTCTGCAGCCCACAGGCCCTGCCTGGAACACGCCAAGCCCTTGATCGCTCCTTATGGACCGTGGGAATGATGACCCAGTCCCCCCAGTCACTGACTCCTATTCAGAATTGCCGTGGAGGCGGTGTCTTGCTTCCACTCTCGCCCTCTTCCGAGAAGCTCTCCACATGGCTGCCAGAACGGCCTTTTCAAAGTCTGATCATGCCATGCTTCTGCCTACGTCCCTCGAACTTGCCATTACCGAAGAGACAAAGGCCAAAATCCACACTGCAGCTTATGAATTTCCTGGTGACCGAACCTCCACTCTGCCTGCTGTCTCTAATGTACCCCCTCACTCCGCTCACATCAGCGACAGCCCTCCATTTTCCCCAGGCACCTTACATCGACATCTTACAAGGTAGGCCCTTGAAACTGCTCTTCTTCGGCCACTAACCTTCCTTCCAGAGCCATGAACTTGAGATTTCAATTTAAATGTTGTGTCCACCAGGCAACTTTTCAGACTATTCCCAGAATCTATTAGGATTCCCCAGTATAGCCTCTCTCACCCTTATTCTTTCTCTTCTTTGCATTTTTTGCTTAAACTATATTTTCGTAGCATTGTTTGATGAAAATCCGTTTTCTCCATTAAGTTTTAAAGCCTGATGGAGACAGAAATGGCTCTTATTTATGTATCCAATGCCTGGGAGAGATCAAAGGCCTAATATGCTATAAATATTTTTTAAATCATTGAATGAATATCATGGAGGTAGGTATTTAAGGTTGTATTGCTGTCTTACAGAACATGCATTGTTATCTACAGACATGAAGAGTCTTAACATTGTCTCAGGAAAAAGCACTTAAATCTCAACTCACAGGAATTTTATTCTGCCCCATTGAACCCTTTCAATGCGCTGCATTTGTTTAAAATCACCCAACAGGAGCAAGTCTCTCCTGTGCTGGCATCGAAGAATGTCCTCAACTGAACAGCGAAATAAAATTTGTGCCAGAATATCACATCAATAGGATTATAATTTCTATTTTACTAAAAGATAATCTTGTATAAATGATAAGAAACATCAATCAGTCCTAAACAAATACCATTATTTTTACAGAGTCATGCAAAAGTTTTTCACTGTTTTCATTTATATAGGTGCAGGGAACTCTTTAGCTTCTACCACAAGCAATAATGTTGAAAATTCTCCTAATTACATGTAATTGATCCCCACAACACCACATGGTATACATTACTTGTTATTTTACTTTCAAGAGTATGCTCTGGAGGACTAATCCATTTCTTCTCTCCAGTTGCCTTTTTCAAAGTTCAACTTTGAATCATTTCTCACCAAGAAGACTTATACTGAGAGCCCACAATAATAGTCCTCAGGATCATCGGAGTATGTTTTTAAAAATTATTTTCAATCATCGGAAGGAACATTTTGAGATACGGTAGTGATTATATGACAGTTCTTAATGTCAAAAATTCATCATATTGTACATTTACAATTGACATGTATGGGATATCAGCAATAAAGATCACTTTAAAAACATAAAAAAGAACTGTGGGCCGAAATGATAACGACATTTTTGCAAACAGGGGCCGCAGCTGTCCGTTGTCAGTGGGCGACCCAGGGAGGAAGCAGGAGGCAGGGCCTCTGCAGCATCCTCTGTGGGGTGGACTGGGGCGAAAGCAGGTCTTCAGCCAGGTGTGCTGTGCACTGTGTGTGGTACACCCACCTGCGTGCAGGTACACTCGGCATCTTCTGGACAGAGCTGTAAGCTGACTAGCAGTTGGCAGTAGACTACTGTCTTCCCGCAAAGCCAAACACAGTAAAAGCAGGAAATAGCCATGAAAATCCATCTCTGACTCTTCTTTTGATAAACTGGACCTCGTCTTCGGAAACGGCAGGCCTCAGTAGGAGTCTCTCACGTCTGCGTTTCTTTGGGTCCACGCTCTTCAACTAGGGCAGCCTCGCACTGTCCTCCTCACCCAGGCGAGTCCCCAGGGTGCTCCCTGTAGGCAGAGAACCTGCAAGCCCTGTCCATGTGACTGAACACCACACCCTCCAAGCCTGTTCTCCCCTCTGCACCTCTCTGCATGCAATGGCCTGGCCTGCTCTTCTCCTGTGTGCTTCTCAAATCCCATTTACTCTAAGGCCCAGCTCCAATGTCTCTGTGTTTATCATCTTACTGCAGGTGTAGACTTACAGCATCATTCCATTATTTTACCTTGTTCCCAGACTCAGTGTATATCCTGCATTAATTTTTTTCTGGCATTCTAATGCCACTTTTGATATTTTCATGAGATCCTCCCTCCTTATTTGTAATACATGTAACTAATTTTCACCTAAATGGAATGACTGAAGAAAAGTGAGTAAGGTGCCATTTCATGTATGTTCGATGGAACATACTTTCACTGCCCACTCATGGAAGCATTTGACATGTCTAACTTCGACATGGTCCATTTCAGAAAGGCATCACAGCATTTAAATCTATTATTTATTTTAGTGCTTTCTTTGGCCACACAGTTTTTAGCAAGCATGCTTATCACCATCCATTTGAGATAAAAATGGAAAAAAAAAGCAACAAAAATGTTTTCTTTCTGAATTGCTTTGTTATCTGAGCAATGGATGATTGAACTCATTTCGTTCAATAAGGAAAGAAAGAGGCTGTGATGAACTCCCCCCAATGTATACTTATTGTGGCAGAAGGCGTGATTACTGGTTAACCTTCTGAGAATGTGGCACCGCCGTAAAGGATGAGCATTCAAAGTGTTAGAAATTTAATTCCAGATATACAAGCAATAATTCTCAAACTGTCCAGCTTCTGCTAATACAAAATGACACATTTGAGGAAAAAAAAAACACATTCATTTCCTTCCTGAAGCATCTCCAGGTTGTCGGAGCAATTGAAATTTTCTGTTACATAGAAACGGCCATTAATGCTTGTCGGTGGCCATCTTTGTTGCACCATCCTTTAGGTTTAAAAAGAAAATATCCCTCACAGGATTGTTTTAATACAATGTACACACACCATCTGCATTAAAATGAAAAGGTTAAAAATGTCTGCCCACAAAAGAAATTGGGGCAGGGGGAGTGGGGATGCAACAACTTAATTACAAGGATGACAAATTCTAAGCAAGTTACAGGTATGAAGGCATGAAAGAAAAATGGATATCAAGCTACATATTATCAGTGCAAATTTTCCTAGGAACAACTGCACTTTTATTAACCATCTTGAATAAATATAATCTACTGTTATGTCTATAAACATCAATGACATCCTTACTGGAAAAATAATTTATCAACTGTACCCAGAACCATTCAACAGAGGATTCCCTTCAACACACATCCTATTACTTATTTTCATGTATTAAGGTCTTCAGTTGATACTTTCATTTCAGTGTCACTTTTTATTGCAAGTTTAAACCCTTACTGTTGTATTTTGAGATTTCTTGGCCAAGTAGGGTGATTTACCTGGCAGCAAGCTATGGCCATGTGGGAAGGAATCTGAATCTGCTGCTTGCTCAGCAGGAAGGTACCAATGGCAGGGAGAAGCAATGCCACAACCGTTTCGCCTACATTTTTTTTTAACTAAATTTCCCCTATATTCTTGGCATTCTTCTAAGCATTAGGTTTGGTTCTGATAAAGATGCCTATGTGAAAACAGCAGTACAAATCAGTATTTGACTATTAGGAATTGATTATTTACTACATGCAGAGGGTGTCAGAATTCCATACTTTATCAGCTGTCCACACCCAGAATTTCTGCCTCTAGATTCTGGCTGCTTTTACATGACGCAGAGATCCTGGTAAGAACCAGGGGAGCCCTAGAGCAATTTCCGCACTTGACAACCTACATAAAAGGAATTCATGGCGTGGACTTAAGCCCTTTGTCTACCTGTATAGCTTGTCCAGTGTCCACAAACATCCAGCTGAGAGGTGAGCACCGCTGAAATTCAGCACCTACTCTGCTTTCCAAGCCACCTGGGGTTACATCTCCCCAGAGCATACGACAACTTTAATAAATTACACATTATATGGCCTCAACATCGAGTCAATCAGCACGTGCACAGGACACAGCCCGCCCAGAAGGTGCTTTGCTTTCTGATTTGCACAAAGACCCTCTATTGGTTAGCTGTCTTGGCCCCGTCAGTCTGGAGTAAACATGCTGAAGATGCTTAAGCACTGGAGACTGGGAATCAGAATGGAATCACGAGTCAGGGCAATGACAACATGAGAGTCCACTTGAAGGGTGATACAGAATTCCAGAACAACCTGTCACTGGGACCACGAGCGCCAGGTGAGGTCTGAAGTACGTGATTGAAAGCACCACAAAGACACCCAAAGGTAGGCGTGGGGGCACTGCAGTGTCTTAAGCCAACATCACAAAGGTGTGTCCTCAGTATGAAACCACTAAAGTGCCCCCGCTGCCATGCAGAATTGGCCTGGCATCTGGGACAAGACAGAGGCCGTGTGAAGAGAGTAATGATGGAGCAGGCTGTGTAAAGCCCTGCTTAGCAGGATGGCTCAGACTTATTTTAGCAACTGTAGGACAAGTCAGACCTGGTCCAGCTCCACTACAGCAATCCATTCTACATCTCAGAGCTCCAGAGACTGCGGCAGAGGCCGAGGGGAAGCGATGGCCCAGACTTAGCTCTGGCCGTTTAGTGCACAGTTTGCACGGACACTCGCAAATCTGCTCACCAGCTAACCATTCTGTGGTCCAGCCCTGCATGCCACACACAAAGCCGCCCCTGTTTCCATCACTTTTGGACGGACATTCATAATGTACCTTCTCACGTGAAATAGCTGAAAACAAGAAATCTGAGGCTTTGTGGCAGATATGTCTTCCTTTCCCGTCTGTAGAGCCTGTAAGGCCGTGCTGTGGGTTCCCTCAACTGCCACTTCGCTATGCGGAGCATCATAGCCAGGGGCTGAATCTCACTGTGCCCGTTCTGGACCTGCAAGGACACTAGGGAACAGAGCATAACCAGCGCCCCCTACTTTGTGGCAGTTCACTGTACGCCGCTTTGCTTTTATTAAAGACCTACATTAGTACCGTTTTTGCTAACTGAAAGAAATGTAGAGGCTTTCATTTTTACAGGAAAAAAAAAGGGAAAATAGCATTTGGCATTTATTTTGCAGCAGCCATTACAGAGGCAGCATGTACCCCGAGCAGCGAAAGTGCCCCCCCAACCCAGCTTCACCCCGGGGAACCACACTCAGCATCTCAGCATCCAGCCACCAGAGCTTCCACAGGTGTCTGTGAGCATCTGTGCTTTCTCTTGATGCATTTTGTGCTTCCATTAGCAAAATGTGTCTTAAGTATCATTAGAAAATAAGGTGTTATTTTAGGTGTTATGTGTTATTTGGTAGGTTATTTTGGGGGCCTTGGGATGCTCAAAAATGTTTCCACATAAATGAATGGTAATGGGATCATCCCTCTATGCC
This sequence comes from Micronycteris hirsuta, assembly GCA_004026765.1. Taxonomy (NCBI): domain Eukaryota; kingdom Metazoa; phylum Chordata; class Mammalia; order Chiroptera; family Phyllostomidae; genus Micronycteris; species Micronycteris hirsuta. Next base: position 124,530 of record PVJI01002817.1, on the reverse strand, counting down.
ATGTTGGCTTATGAAAGACTTCACAGGAACCCTCTGCTTTCAGATAGTGGAGGAAACCCGTGTATCAAAGCATGCACATCCCAGACCCTGGAAAGTGGTATGTGGAGCAGACTGAGCTGGAATAAGGGTGTTTCACAGGTTGGAGTTCCTCCGATTGTCATTCTAAGGTGGAAATTCGAAAGCAGGCTCACAGCTCCCCCCATGTCCCCAGCACAGCCATAAAAGGTTCCTTAGAGACAGAAATGGTTGGTGAGGGGAGTCCCTGGGGAAGAGCTGCAGTTTGCGTTTCAGCCAAGAAACAACAATATCAAGATGTCCCCACGAGGCTTTAGACCTTGATATGAGCCTGTGATGGCTCTCAGGGGCTCCCTGTCCTCCGTGACACGCTCAGCATGCAGCTGTTCCTGTGGACCCCCGGAGATCTGCGAACACACGGGGTCAGCGGCTAACCTGCGGGCTGCGTGTTTACTAGAAAGGCCTGGAAGCTACACACTTGGGCGTGAGCTACTCGGCCAGGGTATCTTTCTAGAACTGAGGTATCACTTTGACACCTCGATAGGCTAGTGTCCCCACACTGAATGATGCTCAGGTTTGAAGTCAGGTGAGCTGGAGCCCCTTCTCAGGAGCTACCCCAGGGGTTGTGTTGGCCAAGGTGGTCTGTGCTCCAGTTTGGCCCTCGATCATCCAACAGTGTCAACCACACTGCAGATCTACTAATAACTCCAAACTCAGAACACAGCAAGAACTAGCATCGCCTTTGATAATTTTTTAACTCTAAAGGGATGGTGTGGCATCTAGTTCTCCTAAAATCAAAAAGTCTCATTACTAGTATCACATATGTATCAACTGTCACACACAGGCCTTATTCTGCACGTCAGATCTCTGAGCAACTACAGTGACAAATTTCATGTCAATAACACTTCAAAAAATTTAGAAAATATCATTTTTTCTAAAACACACTATACTGGGAATGAGCCCATAAATAAACAGATTTCAAACATTCTAAACACTTCTCCTTAGAAATAAATACATTTTATAATTTTATATCATATATATACAAACACAGGCATACATAGTATATATGTATATAAGCAATCAGAAATTTAATTTGTTTCTATTCATTCTACATTGTTACAGTCTACTCCTTACAATATGGTAGCTGCACCCTGCTAAATGGATTTCATGATCCCCTCATAGGCTGAGGCCAACAGTTTGATTAAAACTGTTATGAACAGCAGAGCAATTTGCAGAACGTTGCTGGATCGGAAAAGTCCATCTGGTGAGCAGCATTCCTCATCCTCACAGGCAGTGATGAGGGGCTTTGAAAAAGGCCTTGCTCTAGAAACCTTCTGTTAAAAAGGCACGGCTTTAAGCTGAGATGCCTTCTACTGTGAGAGCCTCTATTTTCAGTGCTTTGCAGATATTGCTAATCGCTTGTTGCTGATAGATCATACTCTTTCTGTTTGAGCCTAGATAAGACCCCAGGTCCTTTCCAACCCTACACATAAGGCAGTGGCTATTGGCTTACTGTGACTGATGGGAAAGACAATGCCAATCTGCCATCTGATTTCTAGTTCTTTTTGTGTTCGTTTGGAGTCATCTTCCAATTTGACACTTCAAGATGGATGAGGAGCTTTGAAGATGGGATAGGAAGAGCTTAGTGATGAGGAAAAGTCCAAGGGGAACCACCTAGCTGATGGGGACATGGGACAGAGTAGTTAGAATGTGCTATAAGAAACTGCATAAGTTTGCAAATACTGCTCTGCCCCATATTCTGAGATTTCTGTTCTTCATGCTCTAGTTATATATCATCATTTTTAACGTAAAAGTCCAGCTGGACAAATGAGCTGACAGAGGTGCTCACGTATGCCCCGTAAGGATACCAGAGGTGTCTGCCACCACTTCATGCACCTCTGCTTCCTTCCCGATATTCCTCGGAATTTGGCTCTTTTCTCATCAGTAACATTTTTCAAAGCTATTACTGTACTTGGGACAATTCTCCTTATTCTGGAGATATCCTTCTTCATACTTCATCTTGGGTAGCATTCAAGGTGTGACTTTTATTCATAGATATTAAGGCACATTTATTTCACTATTCCAAGGCCTGAGGACCTACAATTACCCTTTCCTGTTAACCAATTATATCAACATAAAATTTTAAAGAGGGTTAATGCCAGAAATATATAATATAATGAAATATTTCTAAACACTTTTATGTTTTTATGGTTTTGAGTTTATTTTGACTACTGACTGCTTTGGGGGCTGATACCATATCATTTTCTTGTTTGTTTGGTTTTTAGGTAAGATGTCTATATGATAAAATGCAAAGAACTTAAACATGAGATTCAATATATGTTGACAATTTACACGACCAAATAATCAAATCCCTAACCAGACACAAACATTTCTCTATCACCAGGAATTCCTTTTGCGCCCCTTTCTTGCCTCTCCACAAAAAAAATCACTGTTTTGATTTGTATCCTTAGAGACTGATTTTGCCTTTTAAAAAAAGTTATATAAGAAGCATAAAATGCAATGTAGTCATTTCAGTCTAGCTTCCTTTACTTACCGTCTTTGAAATTGACTCTTATTGTGATACATACCAATGGCCGTTTCTTCTTTCATTGTTGAATCATATTCATGTATCCATGCTCTGACTGCTGGAAATTTGGCTTGTTGTAGTTTTCGGCTGTTGTAAATAAACATTCTATGACATTCTTGGTGCAGTTGTTTGTGGATACATGTTTCATTTCTCTGGTACACATACATAGTTGTGGAATTATGGCACCATGAAATACAGATGTGTTTAATTGTACAAGACATTGTCGAATAGTTTCCCAAAATGTACCATTTAACACTGCCGCCAGCAACACAGGGGAGTTTTAATGCCGACATGTGCGCCTGGTCCGCCTTCTGGCTTTTCCCTATTCTGGCTGCCAATCATCTCTCAGCATCACTCCCTCAAATCATGGGTTTGCATGGTGAGTGCCTGTGCAAGTCAGGCCAGTTTTCTACATTGAAAGCCAATCGCCATAGTTTAACACACTCACAAATACTAAAGGAAGAGACAGAGGTGGCTGCAATGAGCTCGCACACCACAGATGAGAAATATTCTCACATCTCCAGAATACAGGGCTAAGGGCAAACCAGTATCTGCTATTTCTCTCTTTTCTCTCTGGTACTACCTAGGCAGAAAATTCTTTAGGCTACTTCATATTCACACTCGAATTTTATAGAGAGACAGAAGAATCTAACACTCTCTTAGTAAGCCTTCGCCTGCATGACAATGCCTAATGACCCAGAAAACCCATGTACCCAGGATTCACATTTAAGATCTTGGATATACTGTATTCTCTGATATTGGATTTACTGTTCTTTTCTTCATGAAACTCAAAGTAAGTAACTGTACTGAGTAAAAAAAAAAAAAAAAAAAGTCAGTGAGCTCTGTATGCCTTTTCTACGATTAAATTTAAGTTCATTTAACATATAAATATTGCTTCCAATTAATTATATGCAATCGTACCTTCATCAGTCTCACGTTATATAGTCAATTTAATGAGTGAAAGGCATGGAGAAGCCAGTGACTCTAGCTGCTTCCCATCATTTTTCTTATTCAGCCTTGAGATTTATCAGCACTCCTGTCCCACTGTTCAGATTTCCAACATGTCGGTTTGGGGATTAAGGCAGAAGCCAAAGTTTTCATTGGAATATTTCTAGCAAGCGCCCCTTTCTCACAAAACTTCCTCTGCTGCCCTAGTGATCGAGGATGTTCTCTGCTCCGTTCTTTCCTATCCTCCCCCGATATCTCGGTAACATTGTTTTAAGTGTCTCATCCCTCTTTCTTTGTCTGATTCTACATTCTCTCAGACATACAAAGCACTCCTGTTAATAACATCTCTCATTATACCAAGTGCCTCTGCACTCCCCACTCATGACATATGGATATATTTTCTTTTGAGAAAAATAGGCATCTTTATCACATCCACTCCCTTCTCTCATCTCACAGCTGCTGCTTTAGTTCCATCCATTTCTCATTTCTCACTTTAGCATACACAATGTCTAAGACTCTTAGTTCTTACCATTTTTTATTCTCTTTTCGTGAAAAGATTCCTTACACACATGTTCCTAATACTTCAAATTATCCAATCTCTCCCCACAGTATGAATTTGAAATTCCTCAGGCATAAAAAAGTTAATCATCATTTTGCTCCAAAGTCCCAGATTTACTTTTCCCAGGCTCTCCCATGGGGAGACTTCAGCTACAACAAAGTATTTACCGGTCACCAAACAAAACTAGCCCTTTCAGATGGTCCTATATTTCCGTGAGCTATTCTCTCTACTCACAATGCCTTTCTTCTCCTATCTGAACTGCGAGCCTTGCGTACCCTTCGAGGCCCTTTTCCCGTGCGCCCTGCCTCAGAACACCTCTGTCTCTCAGAGATGCCCATGCAGTCACTGCTCCTCTACATTCTCAGATTATCTCATGCCAGTTTCCTATTAACACAAGACTTTGTATCATTTCATATAGTTTAACTCCCAGCCTGGTGCACTACTGTTAATGTTTAATAGTGCACAGTGGTTGAGTTCCAGCTGAAATGCACACAATGAGAGCATAAAGTAAAAATAATTTTTTAAAAAACCAGAACAATGAGAATCTGTTAGGAAAAATTTCCATTGGAGACTGACATACTAAGCCTCAATTAGTTAATATAGCAGATTTCTTCCAGGGCTTAGGAAAAAAATAATTACTGTTTCTTCAGTTAAATGCCATAGGATATAGTTGGCTTACACATAGAACTTGGTAATAAGTTATAAAAAATTAATGTGTGTGTAGGTATGAATTCAGTATATACCCCATTTTGAGTCTTTCAAATATGGAGGAGGAGGAAGTGTTATATCCCATTTTTAGACAAAAGAAAACAGGTTTTAGGAACCCCACTGACTTGCCCTAAATACTCAGTGACGGACTCAGGTACTGAATCTTAAAACTAGATTTTTAATCCAAGTGTTTCTGTCTCAAATCATCTGGGCCAGACTATGCTGGGTTCACAACAATGAAAAAAATTCACAAAAATAAGGCAAAGTAAAAATGATCGAAAGATGAAGATAAATCTCAAAGATCTTCACTTCCACTAATCTTTACTTAAAGGTCACAGGGGCTTTGAAACGTTGTGCATTCGCTACATGTGAATTACAAGAACAAACCATTCGATGCCTTTATGGTGAAATAAATACATACTCCTTGGGAGAGTTAGAAATCTGGAAAAAACTTCTAACATATTACATCCAGAGTGTTCTCCTTCGGTTGCATGAATAAAAGATGCTCACCAACTAGCATCAAAAAGAGGGAGGCATTCCCTATGTTAACCACATTTTTAACTTAACATTCTAGGTACCAAGTTTCTCCTCCATGTTTCTTCCTTGCATTGTATATCTGGCAGTAAGCCACAGATTCTCCTTAGGAAAGAAAGATCTTGTTTCTTTCAGTAGAGTAAAAGATTCCTTGATCCCAAACACAGATATGAACTGTGTATCCCAAAGTTTGAATGTTCCAAGTTAAAAGAATCACGTAGATGCCATCTTCTGAAAAAGTTAAGCACTTCAAAAATTTGTTCAGAAGACACATGCCGTCTAACTTTAAAGTTGCTCAGTAGGAAAAGAACAGCATTTAATAATTACATAGAAGACACAGGATGAAGGGGAGAGGGAAGCGAATCTGATCGGCACCCAGGTGTGACAGAAGTGCTGGGAAATTGTCGACTACAGGCCAGGGCAGGGAGACGGATGCCAGAGAGCACAGCGGTGCCACTGAGATCGAAGATGGGAAGGTAATTTACACTCTCTGCGCCGCGATAAAGCTGAGACGGCACGCCACAGAGGCCCAGGAACACACACCAAGACGTGCCATCACCAGCGAAAGAAGAAATCAGGATGAAAAAGAAAAGAAGCTGAGGTGTGGGGAACCCACTTTCAAGGACAAAAGCTAACAATTAAGAAAAATTAGAGTACACAATCTTTTTTTTTTTACTTCATTGTTGCTGTTTTACAAAATGCCCCAGTGAAGAAAATTTCTCTTGCAAACAAGTACAATGGAATATTAAAATTTCTTGTACTAGAGAGATGTTAAAAAAACATTTTGGTGAATAAGCGGATCATAGCTAAAAGTTAAAATTTCTATGATATTACAATTGAATGTGTTTTGTTCAAGGGAGCGATTATTTACAAGATACCAGTCCTAAGGATAAGTTCCCTCCTCCTATTGCTCTTCAGGGGCGCACCCCTGATCAGCACACTGCTGCAGGATGATTTTTCTCAAACTCAGGTATTAATTGAAGAAATCCAAGTAGAGCAGGTACCAGCATAATCAAAGCCAGCCACCTTACATGTCACAGTTGATTTGTGACTCAGCCTCTATGAACTAGCCATGTTAGGGGTCCAGAGATAAGTACTGAGGACACTGCACTATGAACATGTTTTTTACCCCCAAGGGAATGCCAGCATCAGGCTGTGCTAGCAGGGACCAGGTCATCTCCTGGCTTCAGAGTCACTTTAGGCCCCACCGCCATCCATTCTATGTCTCATGTCGAACTTCAACCCAGGGTGAGCTTGTCCTCAGGGCCACAGTCCCGCATCTTCCCTTGTCACAATCAGATCGTTTGTTGTTGAACTTTGGCAGCCTGGTCTCTGTACTAAATTGCTTAGGTCTTTGACTGAGAAAATGTATTTTAAGTTGAATTTAGTTTGGGTTTATTTCTTTATGTTTTAAAACCTAGTTTACATTGTAACTAAGTGGACCACCCAGTTCTGCAAGAGATTGAGCCGCCTCCAGAAGCCCATTCTCCCAGCAAGACAAGACTTCTGTCCGTGTTCCCCAAATAAGGGAAAATGGGTAATTGGATGACCTAGTTCATGACTCCGTAACCTTAAACCTTGGCAATCCGTGTGACGAACACAAAGTGACCTGGAGATCTGATAGCAACCACGGCACAGCTGGCAAAAGTAAAAACGTTTCAATCGTAGGTGGAATATACAGACCTGTCTCCTCTCCGCTGAGCATATCCTCTCTGTGAAATGCACACAAACACACACACACACGCACACACCCATTCATAATCACTCAGGGTAAACACATTCCCTGCAACATGGCTATGGCTCATTAGTGAGACTACACAACTATTTATCCTTTTACTCATTTCATGTTTTTTTTTTAAATGAAGTACTTAGAATTTGCACAAAGTATCAAACTAAAAAATATTTATAAATGTAAAGCCTTTAAATCTCCGTGAATAAAGAGCAAGGGGAGATCTGGGGCCCAAGGCGGTGCGGTTGTCAAGTCAGCTAATGATTATAAGCTACACAGAAGCATTGTGTTAACGTGAGAAAATAGATGCCCTGTTAGGTATCATTAACAGCTAAGATAATGATGCAAGAATATGGAGAGAGCTACTAATTTCTCAGAACAGTTCTTCACTATTACAAAATATCAGCTACATTGTGGGGTTATTATGTAAAATGGCTTAGCAAATGTTGAAGTAATCAGATATAACCACCACATGGTTTATGATATAAAAATTAAGAGAACCAGAGGATATTAAACACTATAGCAAAATAAAAGTGAGATTTCTACTATCTGAAGATTGATGTTGAGGTGGGATTGGGTAGGGCTTAGCCTAAAAGTTTCGCAAAAGTAACAGACTCTGGGTTGCAGTGCACCCAGGCAGAGCAAAAGATGTGGCAATCCTCTCTGTCAGCTCAGCCAGAGACACTCCATGTGACAAGTTGTCTCAGTCAGTCACTGAGATGAAGTTCATGACACAGCAACATGGGAAACAGAAAAACGTGAAGTCCATGGCCACTCTCAAGAATTCTAAAGGGGCACGGTTATGTTAGTATACAAGCTACTGATTTCACCTCTAACCACAACGTGGGAAAGAGCGTTCCAGATTTATAAGTATGATTTCATGGAGCTCACAGGCATAGCTGAGCCCTGGAGAGGCCCCAGCACAGAAATGAATGAGGTGGAATGGATGCCTCCCTCTTCTCAGCCCACCTTCTCCTCCAGCTTAGGGAGCAATGATATCTGTAAAGCTGGTCACCGTGCAGGTGTGGGTTTGTGTGTGCATGTATGCATGTGTGTTTAGGGAGGTGGAACGCCATGGATGGACAGATGTCTCCAAGTAGCCTCATGAATAGTCACCTGGTTTATGAACGCATAATACTGATCAATCCGTTCAAAACATCAACACCACTATGAACATATGCAGCGTGTAGCCAGTGAGGCACTACACATTTCAGCCAAATGACTTAAGGAAAACCCTACGTTCGAATTCTAGAGATAAAAGAATTGGAAAAGGCAGATCTCCTGTGTTTCTCTTGTTTATTGCCTGAGACAAGGTACAGACCCATGACTTGCCTCTGCTTTATATTTTCTCCTGGCCAAATTCAGATGTTTTTCTTCTCCAACTTTGCTATCCATACTATCTACACAATCTGCATATGTTTGAATTTATCATGGGCATTCCCATCTGCAGTGAACCCCGAGACTTTAGGTTCACTTCATGTGGTCAACATGAACACTGGCTTACTGATACATCGCCATTTGGCTGCATCACCTGGTTTCTGAAATGAACAACTTTGCATGTGGACCCTTCATGAATATGCAGCCCTTGTTTTAGTTCTAAAACTTGGCTGTAGCAGCCTGAACTTCATCACAGCTGTGAGTAAGAATAATTTAAATTGTCTATGTTTATTCCCAATTTCCCATACTACACGGAGGTTTGTTCCTTTTTCAGACCACAAAGAAGTGGGATTAGATGAACACTTTTCTTCTTTTCATTGGTTTAGATGGTCTGAGAGACATGAAGTATGTCTCATAGAACGCTAGCATGGGAAATCTCATATGAGAAAGTATAACAAGTATTATAGAGTTAAACCAAGCATACTCAGGAAAATCTTCTAAGAAATGAAGATGCTTACGGTGAATTTAGAAGGTGGTGGCACTCTAAAGAGGCTGAGACTGAGGAAGGGGTGATAGAAAGAGGCATTTTAGACAGAAAAAAGACAAATATGTCTTCATGGAATGCTAAGTATCTTGCTTGTGCTGGAGGGGGAAGATGAACTATAGAATATAAGGCAGGAGACAAGGAATTAATGTAGAACCTCTTGATTAGTTGGTTTTGACCAGTTTATATAAGTTACATTTAAATATGAAATATAAATATAGAATATAATGCAAGTATCAGAAAGAGACTCTAAAGACAGACATTTTAATGGGGCAATATAAGTTGCCAATATGTGAAGCAGAAAACGAGCAGTCAGAATTAACAGGGTAGTGCTATGTATAAAAGTAAACCAAGGGTGGAAGTTTCAGAAATTAGGACGTGCTTTAATTTAAGCAAGTCATAGAAAATTACTTTTAAGTAACTTCAGTTTAATTTGTTCTCTTTCTTAAACATATATAAAATAAATCATCTTATAAAGTATTATCCCTCTAAAATGTTCCTAGTTACCTAGAACTCTCAAAGGTTTAATGTGAAAAGCAGGTTTTTCAATTAAATAATTCTTTTCCTGTTGATTATTAAAGGGAATGTTACTCTATTATAAAGTCATAATTATGAAAGGAATATTGCGTGGGCTTAAAAAAAACAACAGCCAAAAAAAATAAATAAATCTATCTTTGCACATATGAACACAAAATATATATAATGATGTTATTACAAGTCAATAAGGAAATAATAGACTGTTCTGGCAAATGTGGTTGGAAAACTTATCTCACTATATCAAGGAAAAAAAAAGCCAGATCCTTAACTAAACAAAATACCAAAGTGAACTCCAGATGGGAAAGAAAAAAACTATGAAACTAATAGTCCATGAAATAGGAAAATATCCTGGCACACGGTGATCAGCGTGCTAACAACAGCCAATGCGGTAAGAGACTATCCTCGAGACGCACTCTGATTCGTGAGTAAACCTCAAAAGCTCAAGAGTGGAAAAAATAAACTGATAAATTTAATTACGTAAAATTATGGATTGTAAATAAAGGTGATTATGGATAGATTAACTAATAAAGAAAAGATCAGAAGAAATTATTTGCAGTATCTAAAATCAACAAGAGTGCCTAAGTACAAAGGAAACTCCTGAAATTTTATGAGCAGCATGATTGAAAAAAGGATCCCAAAAGAAAGGAGGTAGAGGGAAAGTGGAATAGACATTTTACAAGGGAAAAAATTTCAAAAGCCAGTCATACTATGAGGTTTTCAAACACATAAATACTTAGATATATATACATTAAAATAACAAAATATACTTTAGTCCTACATAGGCAAAAATTAGAGCCACATAATGTACATTATTAGTTGGGATGTGAGATTATAGGCATCCTTAATACTGCTAATGAAAAAGATGAAAGACTCAGGAAAGAGAAAAAAAATAGAGACAGAGAAAACAGTCCAGAGAATACAAAAAATTAAAAAGACAGATCAAAGTTCCCAAATCCAGATTTTAAAAAAGTTCCAGGAAAGAAAAAAAAGAAAACACAGATCTGGGGAAGGGATTGAAGAAATTATCAAAGAAATAATTCAGGAAAATATCCAACACCTTACGTACATGAGCTTCCAAACAGAAAAAGTCTAGCTGACTAGGGTGTCCAAATTTTCGGTGTCTCTAGGCCACACTGAAATAAAAATTGCCTTGGGCCACACATTAAATGCACAAACGCTAATGAAAACTGATGAGCAAAAAAAAATAGTTTTAAATAAATTGAGGATTTTGTCTTGGGCTTCATTCATAGCCATCCTCGGCTGCATGCAACCCATGGGCTGCAAGTTGGACACCCCTAGCCAGAATGAGTCATAATAGACTTTCATGCCAAAGTATATCATCAGGAAAATTCAGAACACATAATATCAATTCTGCCATGCTCTGTTGGCCAGATATCACAAGCGTCCCTCCATTCAAAGGGAAAGAAAATAGACCTCATCTCTCCATGGCGGGATGGGGGTGTCATTCATATTGTAAGAAAAGCACATGGGATGAGTTCTCTACATGGATGTGTGTCTGTCTGTTCATGTGCATGTGTATCCAGGCACATGTAGGTAAACATACACATACGCACAAACATTTAGGAGATGCAATCTGCCATGCTGTTCCTCATTTTAATTACAGTTAAAATATGGAAACTTCTGGAACTCTCTTCAAGGGGTTGATCAAGAGCTAACTTACTCCATTAAATGAGCTGGGTGAGTAATACCAGTTAGGACACTTGTCAATACTGCAGGGAAAATAAAACCAATTAATAATGGAAGAGTAAACAGTATGTGGGTGTTAGAAGAAGAAGAAGAGATAGAATGGATATTTTCACAGTGAAAATGGAGTTAATTGCATTCTACAAATAGCAAAATAGTAAAAAGGCAGCTGTTAATCCAACCATGCCAATAACCACATTAAAGATAATGAAAAGGCAGAGATTGCCAAGATTTATTTTATCCAACTACATAATGACTATAATGAAGCCTTTCTATGTATTCCATATAATTATTTAAAGTGAAAAGATACAGTCCAAAATTAAGTCACTAGGTCTTGGGTGACCACTGGTGAGAAGCCAAACACTTAGAACCATTAACATTTTGACTCGGTTAAGAATCAAGAGTCAAGCCCATCGATCATCAAGCCCTAGCCAACGTTATATCCCTTTTTCCTTCATTAAATTTCACATTACTTTCTTTGTAAAAATAATTTGAGGATCCTTTCTATTTCCAGAATGGCTGAGCATTAAGTCCAGTAAATTCTCTCCCCCAAATCAGCAAAACCCTAAACAAAATTGTCAACCAACAGTTCTACGTGCATTGACGCTATGCCTCAAACTGAAACATTTACTACCGAATGACCAACCCCCTGGGAACTGCCAGGGTTTAAATTCCCACAACTGTATTTTCTCCCCAGATAGCGGTAGCCTAGTTGTATTTGACCACACGGAAAGCTATGAGAACCTTGAATATAGTCCAAGCAACATATCAGCACTTGGCTCTGGCCTCTCCTTTTCCCTTTTCATTCCTCATCCGTAATCCCTCACTCTTTATGACTAAGATGCCTCCCAACCAGAACTACTGCAGGGGATTAGAGCAACAGCTAGCTTTCCAGGAACTGCAGTGTCTGTAAAACTTTAATGAACTCATGAAACTTTTATTGCTTTCTCTCCTTTCTGACTGGTATGAGATATAACCACCACCACAAAAAAAAAGGGGGAAAAAAAAAAGACAAAACTAAACAGACATTTTCATGAAGACAAACCATGCCACAGTTCTTTAATTTGTGCTAGAGAGACTGGAAGGCTTTATTACCCCTGTGCACAATGTCTGATTAAAACAAAATCAAAACAACAACAAAAAACCCACATAAATCTATAAGAAAGGAAATGGTTTACACACTATCCTGGGTACTGTCAGCCCTTAACAAATAAGAAACACCGATTTTACTCATTCTCTTGGTCACATGTTGTAAGAAGCAAGAAAGGGGATTTTTAATATTTTTTAGGAATCTTTTTTGGAATCTCCATTAAACTGATTTAGGCTGACAAAATAAACATGACTGAGCTGCTCAGAAGTTTAAATTTGACAGTCAACCCTCTTCCAGCTTTTCATGTCCTCAAAAGTCCACCCTCTATCATTTTGAAGAGCAAGTTTTAAAGCATTGCCTCATAATTTCTTTTACTAAGTCAATTGGCCATGTTAACACAAACATCTTTATAAGGCTTTCTTTAATTCAATCCATCTTTTCCTAATTTTCTTATATTTGCTCCTAGTCCACCTTTCTTGCATGATAAACTGATCCCTTAACCACCACCACCACCCCCACACACAAAATACAATTCAAAATAAATCTATTCATACAGGACATGGTAATTTTATTGTTCCTGGTTCTAGCATTTAAAAGGTGATCACGTTCTGTCTGACAATTGTCAAAATATTCTTTTTTTAACTTCTGGCTAACTTTTGCTTTAGAGTCTGATCAGATTGTTAGGGGAAAAAAAGAACAAATCTGCAGCACAAACTTAAAGCTTCCACGCATGAAAGCCCCTGAGCTAGCTACAAGGGGCTTGCTTGCATGAAGGATGAACGCATTTCGTCATCGCGAACAAATTTTCCATTTGGTTAATAAATGCAAGGAAGGCATCACTGTAACAGAAATATTAAAGTAAGATAATGATTCTAATGAGTCCCTGGGGATGAGTTAAGTGACAGGGCCCCAATTACTGCCTTTCATAGGACCTTAAAACGAGGACTCCCTGAACACCATTTTATCAGGGCACAGAAAAAAAAATCCACCAAGTGTTCTCGAACTGGCAACATCCTAAAATGCCGTTACAACAACAGAGCAATTTTACTCTACGGCTCTCTCTGCATTTACGCTCACAGGAACACATTTGATATTCCTGAAGTATGTCATGCTAAAATGAGATTTCCATACCGAAAAAGTAAAAGAAATTAATCACCAGAGAGGAAAAAGAAAAGATACCAACTTTATCTATTCTATTTCATTTTTTAAATTACATTGTATTGATTATGCTGTTGCAGTTGTCCCAATTTTTCCCCCTGTGCCCCTCTCCACCCGGCACCCCCCACTCCCTCAAGCAATCCCCACACTATTGTTCATGTCCACAGATCATGGGTATAAGTTCTTGGGCTGCTCCATTTCCTATACTGTACTTTACATCCCCAAGGTTATTCTGCACCTACCTATTTGTACTTCTTAATACTGAGAGCATTTCGATGGTTGCCAGATCGGGGGGAGGGAGGGAGGATGGGTAGCTATTCTATTTTAATTAGCCAGCTTGGAGGCCCAATTTGGAGACTAAAACAATTCCCATTAAGTAAACATACATATTTGTTCTTCATGCTGCTGTTAGAGATTGCTTTTAACATTCATTCTCATGTTGATAGATACAATATTGAACAAGAGAAATAAGCCTATCTATTGCCTTCTGACAACTTGTATTTGTAATCCCTTGTATCAATAGATATTAATTGCAGGGCCACAAAACCCTGAAAATGCCAATATTATATTTATGTGTAACAGTAATCATAATATTTGCTTCTGTCATGGGTTTTAATATTGCATATATAATGTCCTTAAAAACTTCACTATATCTCATAAACTGCAAGTGAGCCATAATTGAAAATTTATCAAAAAATTCAATTAACTTTTAATATGATGTTACAGTGATTCATCACAAATACCATTATATTTTCTACTCTAAACTATTGCAATGCCCAAAATATTCATTTTTTAGAAAATATAAGCAGTAATATGTAGCATAACTAAAAAGATTTGCTGTTAAAGCTCATTTCCCCATTGGAGTTGCTTTGGTTTTGAATAGAAATGATTGTGCAAAACTGCAAGGACAAAATTAATTTACAGAATCTTTTCATTAATGTCATAGTCCTGCAGCTGATATCTAGGGCATAAAAATATGTAAATGATTCAGTTTCCATTCCCCTGAGCAGGAAGTGTGAATTATTTCTGAAATCACCAGTGGCATATGTCAAATAATTTTAATAGTGAGAAAACAAGAACCTTGATTCTTAACATTTTTCTTTAAACTAGTAGCACAACATACAGTTGCTGCTGTTATTTTACATCAGGACACACATGTCCTGACTTCACCAGTTCTCCTTCACTTTCTTGTCCTTTTGTTTTCAGGCGTCATCTGTGTCCTTACTTTCCCTTCTGGCAAGGGATGTTGTTCCTCTGTGACAGTTTCCGGGCCCCCAGGTCTGGCACACGCAGCTGCAGACACAGCTGGAACAGCATTCGCAGCTCACATGCGCAAACCTTAACCACACAAAGTTGTTCGCACAGCGCTTCTTCTCTGTGTGTTGCCCCACAAATTGTCTTCCGTCACAAACCGAATATAGTTTATATTTTTTCAAATGGTTGCCATTATTTCTCACGCACAATCTTGCAACACTGAAGTTTCTAATACTTCGGCATTATCATAATAGCCTAAGTGAACATTCAAAAAAAGGATTCTCAGGTTTTTTTGAAAGCTTGGGAGAAAGGAGGAGAAAGATGTGAAGGAGGAAGGAAGAAATACTATTAGAGATAAAATCAGGGCCCATATAGATACAGTTATATTGAGAAAGTGTCTGGTATGAAATTTGACTATTGAAAATAGTGTTGGTTTTATCTTAATGTAGAAAAATAAACTCATAGTACTAAACTCAGTTATTGAGACAAATGTAATTCAATCAGAATTCCCCACTAGTTATGTTCAAAGCCAATTAATAATCCTATTAAATAAGTTGGCCTTGGCCTCAAACTACAAAAATGCCACTAAGAGTGCAATACTATTGAGACAAACTGTGTCAGCTCACTACAAGTTCTTTATACCTAGGACCTTTTATGCTTGCAACAGTGATGGTAAATATCCTCCACTAAAGCACTTCTGAATAAAAAAAGTTTTATTTAAAGTTTTAAAACATTAAACTATATGAAATTATATGATCAAATAATGAACCAGCAACTTATATAATGGCTCCCAACACTTTATCTGTAGTTCAATAGTAAAACTGCACAATAGCACATTAATTAATGCTCGTCAGTTTTTTTTAATTACTTTATTGTTGTTCAATTAAAGTTGTCTGCATTTTCTCCCCTCCCCTACCCCCATCCCATTCAAACCCACCTTCCTCCCTTGCTTCCACCCTCCCCTTTGGTTCTGTCCATGTGTCCTTTATAGTAGCTCCTGAAAACCCTTCTCTCCACAGTCCTCCCCCCTCCAACCCTGGCTATTGTTAGATTGTTCTTAATTGTAATGTCTCTGGTTATATTTTGCTTGCTTTTTTCTTTTGTTCATTATGTTCCAGTTAAAGGTGAGATCATATGGTATTTGTCCCTCGCCGCCTGGCTTATTTCTCCAGTTCCATCCATGCTGTCGCAAAGGGTATAAGCTCCTTCTTTCTCTCTGCTGTGTAGAATTCCATTGTGTAAATGTAAACATATTCCACCTAGAAACGCATATTATTTTTTAAAATATGTAATTTTCTTACTTCCTTCTCGCTTGCCTTGTATGTATTCAGTCTTATTACTTATGTCTTTAGAACATATTAACATAAATACATTGCACTGACTTAGAAAACTAGGAATTTATTAATATATATGTAATGAGAGAGAAACGCTAGCCCTACAAAACAAGGAAGACCCCCCAACCGGAAACATGTGGACACACAGTAAGCAAAGCAGCCATCCTCACTCAGGAGACAAGCCCCGCCCAGAGCTCCGGGGTGGGCACAGCAGCCCTGGGGCAGTGCGGCTGGGGCCTGACACCTGTGCCCTTCCCTCTACTTCTGCTCAGTGCTTCTTCACTTCAACACTGGCTTTCTTCTGCTTTATCATTTTATTTTTCCATACAGCTTTGAGTTGCTGTGGTGCCAGCTCTATCTGGTTTCACACCCTCTATTATCTGATGACTCTCTCTGAGTCTTTTTACTCAAATTCATGAGAGAAGAACTTTGAGTAGCCTAGCCCATGGGTTAGTTTACTTTGAGGCAAGAATTCACTAGAGGTACCAGCAGCTGGGGCCAGGGATGTGAGAATAAATAGTACATTTTTCTGTGCCTAGGTCCACTCCTCTAGAAGACAATGTAGATAGGGAATAATAATTTTTCAAAGTGAGGCACAGGCTTAGCAAATATCCCACAGTGTAGACCATTTTCAACCATGGAAAAATACAAATTTAAACACCCACAATCCATAAAAAAATTGTCGAATATCATTATTATCATAAAAAAGCAGTAATTAAGAAAAACGGAGGCTAGAATGTCTACTATTTAAACAGCTTAGTAGTTTTATGGGAATTGTAGTAACCTCAATGTAGGGTACTGCTGGGTTGCTTGAAAATGTGCTTCTAATGAGAATTCACTGGAAGTTACCAAATTTTCTATC
This sequence comes from Micronycteris hirsuta, assembly GCA_004026765.1. Classification (NCBI taxonomy): domain Eukaryota; kingdom Metazoa; phylum Chordata; class Mammalia; order Chiroptera; family Phyllostomidae; genus Micronycteris; species Micronycteris hirsuta. The sequence goes on along the minus strand of PVJI01002817.1, from coordinate 107,590 downwards.
ACTCTCTTTATTACTATTCTATCAACAAAAAACATTCTAATTATATATTTAATATGCATGCATACATATATGCATGCTCACATAAACATGCATATACTTTATGTATTTCTTAATATATTTATGTCCATATAACATTATCAATGAATTGAGTATGAGTTACTAACTCTTCTTGAGATGTCCTCTGAGCTCACATACACCTCACTGAGAGAAGAATTGATAGTAGGGAGGACATACCTCAGTGGCCTCAAAGTACACAGGAGAATTTCTGCAGCCATAGTCCCAAACAGTCTCTAAAGGCATCACAAATGGGAACTTCCATGGCTTCCTATGTCTAGGTCCACACAGTTGTTTGGCACAGAATATTAAATATGAGGTCAAATCTGTATTCTGTGAAATATGTATACAGAACAACATGTATCTATATTGTCCCATGGGAAAAAAACTTCTACTGTTTGATTTTTAAAAATGTATTTCTCTATATATGCATCACATCACATTACAAATCTTATGTTTTTAAAAAAGGAGACTATTTTTAGGGTCTGGAATCTAAAACATACAGAATAACGTTTTAGTGAGTAATTAAGAGAGAAGTGATTGCCCTATAGTAAGGTGCATAGTTAATATATTCTCTGACCATGATTTAAAAAATAAAACACTTAAATTCTCACAAAGTCTACAGAGGATGAACTATATAATGCAATTAAAAATACATTTCTATCCTTTAAATATTTTAACTTTTTGTATGTATGCCTTTTAAATTTTTTGTACTATAATCATGTATTAGTGACTTTGGAAAATGAATCTTTTATATAAACTGATAAGTAAAACATATCCAAGAGTAAAAAGATTATGGAAAATTGTATCCTGGATATGAGGAAGCCATCAGAGAGAAATGTATTATGGGAATATTTAAATAATCCAGGAATAATTTGAGCTCCTTATTTAAGAAATACTAGATGGCTGATCTGGAGGAAATCTTTCTGCAACTCAAAAAACTACTCTTCAAAATTACCCACAAATAGCACATAACATCGGAATTTTGTGTAGGAAATATTAACATCAGCCTTCCCCCATCTGAATTCTGCGAAAACCATTACTACTTAATCAACAGCAGGGTGGACTAAAAGGAAATGGAACACCCCGTTCTTAGTGAACACCAAGCCCACATATGAGTAAAAAGCAACACTAGCTTGGCACTATAAAAATAATCCTTAAATATGAGGAGAAAATAGGACTGTATAGGTACAGGAGCAAATTTTCATTGTAAGAGATTTACTGAACAAAAGAAAAATGCATTAATAAACAACTGCTCTGTAGTTGCAAAATTAAAAAGAAAACCAGAAAAATGGGCCCTTTAAAAACATATGGAGGATGGAATGAACACACACAGATTTCCCAGCAGCTGGTGAATCACGTGGCCCCAGAGTAAAGACAGCCAAAGGCTGAAAGTTAGTATCCCCAGCATTTTTGCCTTCCCCCTGCCAATAAGTCAAACCACAGACAACGTGTTTATGCGCTTTACATTCTAACACAGAACTAGCAAAAGATATAAGCCCACACCACCAAAAAATACCCAAACCTAAAAGCTAAATTTTGGTTGGCCAAAAAAGCCCATTTAGTTTTTTCCTTAAAATAAAAGACATATTTTTCATTCACACTAGTAATTACTCTTTATTGATTTGGATATCTTGTGTACATTGGCTGTTGTCTCCCATGTGGAATAACATTGATTGTTCTCATGTGTCTCCACTTGACCTATATCAGCTTCAACGGGTCTACCTGATGGTGAAGCATCGTCTAGCAAGAAATCTCCAGCTCAAAACTTCGCAAACCACTTTTGACCTGTTCAATCAGTCACAGCACCTTCCCCATACACTGCACAAATCTTTTTTTTGCTTTCCAGTTGCCTTTTTTACCTTTCTTGAAATAATAAAGCATAATATGCTGACAATGATGCTTATTTTCTTCCATCTTCAATATTAAAATAGCTATACAAAAATTTACCAACTTTGATTTTTTTTAAAAGAACACTGATGTGACTGCTGTCACAATACAATCTAACAAAACTGTTTCAAATGAAGTTAAAGACAACTGAGCGCTACTAGAGCCTTCTTATGGGGAAAAAAATAACATTTTGGTCAACCCAAAATAAAACAAACAATACCAAATCAGGTGAGGAAAATATAATTCTGGAAATAGAATAAAACCTCTCAAAATTTGAAATACTATACCTAGAATAAAATCAAATATATATTTATAAAATAAGTGCATAATGGTATAACATGGGAATAATGCAAAAATAATAATTTGTTAGGATTACCCAAATAAAAATCCAATGAAAGAGTTGGAAGATAAAGTCCAGGAATTCTCCATCTCATAAATGGAAAAAGAAAGATGTAAATGGAAAACATTAACAAAATTACACCCAATTTTGAGTTTAAAGAAGTTTGGGTAGGTGAAAAACATTTTTAAATCATCTGCCCGTGGGTGATAATGGCAACTATGGCAAATAACAGATGGACTAAAGAAAAAGAAGAGGTCCCAAACCAAACCTTCTAAAATTCAGAAATGTAGTGATCTAAAAGATGATGAACTGCAAAGCAGATGGAAAAGAGTAACTGGAAAGGTCAGGGTTAAAGTGAGAGAATGAGAAACTTCCCAAGTCAAGGAAAGAGAATGGTCAACAATTCTTCAACAAAAAATGTTGAAGAGGTCAAATTACATGAGAACTTTGTAATAATGTCAAGGCAGTTGTTGAACTTAGTAAGAGTTGTTTTGGTGACATGTTGAGGTGGAAGTTAGGTTTTAGGGGGTAGAAAGGAGTAAGTGAGAAGCAGCACTAGGAGGAGAGAGACAGAATACATCTTTGACATGGTAAAAAAAATACCTACCTTCTTTTGCAAATGTGAAGCACTTAAGTAAACTGAATATAAATCAAGAACATTTATAACTGATTTATTGGGGAATATAAATTCTTCATATATGACGATAAAACTGTTTTCTTTAATCCAAAAAATGCTAAAAATTGAGCTCTGTCTTACCGAGCTCTTCCTTTGCAGTCAGCTTTTATAACTACACAGGTGGTATGAATTCTTTAAGCCTATTCATTTTAAGACTGCAGACTCATTGAATTAAAACTTCCTTTTTCCTCTTTTCATTGACCCAAAATATGGAATGTGTGTCTTGTTTTGTGCATCTATTTCTGGGGATATTAGTGTTTTCCAGCACAGTCAGAGGGGAGGCAAGCCAAGTCTCCTAGGAGAGGTGCACGACTTTCTCGGGCAGTGGTCGTTTCTGCTCTGCTAACATTGACCAGTTCTTCTGTTTGCCATGTTTGTTGAGTATGTCATAGGATATTATGGGAATCTAGCTCCTGACATGGGATAGCTACTCTGAGATTCACCATTTTCTCTCTCTCTTTCTGCATGGGTGATCCACCATCAAGTTTTTGGCCATGTGACCAGCAGAGTGCCTCAAGCTCCAACCACCTGGTGTGTTTCCCACTGAATCCACAGTGGGAAAAGACATTGACCACTAGCAAGTCTTTTCTGAGTTCTGTCTTCTCTCTCTTCTACTCCACTTCCCACATTGGAGTAACACTGTGCACCTGACCAATTTAACGGCAGAACAAAATTCATTTATTGATCACCATCATCCAATTAAGAGGTAGGATCTAAAAAGTTCAGATACCCCCATATCTTTCCATTGATTCTTTCTTTATTCAACCCCAAGGTGAGCTAAAGAGAGAGAAGAGCCTCTTTTCGTGGTCACCTCTTCTTTAAAACTTAAACCCTCCCTTACTGATGAGGGAGTCAGAATTGTGTTGGCGGATTATTCTCACTTTGCTGACTGGCACATCTCAACAAGACTGACCTCACCTGTAAGTGGAAACAAAACAAAACAAGCAAGCAAGCAAAATAGAACCAGAGACATGGAATTAAAGAACAAACTGACAGTGACCAGAAGGGAGGGCGAGGGGGATAACGAGGGAAAGAAGGGGAAAGGTCAAGTCAAGGAACATGTATAAAGGACCCATGGACAAAGACAATGGTGGGGGGGAGAATGGAATGGGAGAGATGAAGGGAGGTAGAGTGGGGAGAGTAATGGGGGAAAAATGGGAACAACTGTAGTTGAACAACAATAAAAAAAATTTTTTAATAGAAAAAAAAATACATAGAGGGAAGAGACTGGCCTCACCAGATGACAGTTCTCTGAACCAGGCAGATACTCAGTTCTAAGGTATAGGCATTAATTGCCAGTGTTATCGCTTGGCATCCAAGTTCATTCTATTGCCCTTGTATTCTCCACAATCACTTAATACTGTCACATGAAATCTGTCCAACTGAATGAGACAAGAAACAGGAAAAGTCAGTGTATGTTTGTTTAAAGAACAAAGGTGTCATTTTGTAGATATAGTCCAATTTAGAAAACACATGTAAAAAATAAAAATGTAAAATAGTAATAATGATAAAAAATCAGTAAATTGGTTATTAAATGAACATAGAAAAATAACATCCACTATTTGACAGGGTGTAGTGAATTGAGTATCATCAAATTTAGCAAATTACAATAGAAATTCACTTCAATAACTATAAAAACTTTTACTGATTATTTCAAGTCTTCAAATGAGCATATCCCTTGATCCAATAATTCTATTTCAAAGAATCCATCCTGCCCAGGCTGGTGTGGCTCAGTTGGCTGGGCATCAGCCCTCAAATCTAAAGGTCTCTTGTTCAATTCCCTGTCAGGGCACATGCCTGGGTTGCAGGTTAAGTCTCCAGCTGGGGTACATATGGAAGGTAGCCAATCGATGTTTCTCTCTCACATCCGTGTTTCTCTCCCTTTCTTTCTCCCTCCTTTCTCCCTCCCCTCTAAAACAAGAAATAAGATTTAAAAAAAGAACTGAAAAAAATCCATTCTAAAAATAATTTTTAAAATAGGTAAGCGTTTACATTCTAAAATGATTATTAAAGATATATTTAACATTGAAAAATGATAATATTCTGGGAATACTTTAAAATGTGAAATTTTCTTGGAGTGCATTATTACACAGCCATAGAATATACTTATACCTTCCTCTCACAATATAGAAAAATACTCGATGCAATGTTAAATGAAAAAAGCAGGAACTGATCAGTATGTAAGCCAGACTGCAAGCAACATTTAACATGAGGTCCTTTCTGTTTCAAAATTGGCTGAGGCCAAGGAAAACACACGTCAAATACTCAGCACATCCTAAATTTCAATCCCTAATATTACACAGGACATACCTACAGATCATAAAACTAGTTTGTTCCATATTAGTGCAACATCTACCTTGAGAGTATAAAGGCAGTAATATGTATCGGCAAGAGTCATCATCGTTCTTTGCATCCCGCCATTCTGAGGGCAGGGTGTGTTTCTCCCTACCCAAGCCAGGTGAGATGGGCTTTAATGACATCACTCAGAGACTGGCATGGGTCCTGAGACACTTTGGCTTAGTAACAAAGAAAAAGAAAAAAGCGCTGTCCGTTCACCAATGATGGAGCCAGGGAACCTGCCCAAAGGGGCTGTAATACAAAAGAAAGCAATCTTGGTGGAAGGCATGGAAGCTGAGTGCCCAGAGGCTGTGAGAGATTGGTGGGTAAGCCAGTTGCTAGATGTTGCCAATGGCAAAGATAGTACAGCTAGCCATGGAACGTGTATTTGAGAGAAACGTTATCCCAAGAGAGAAAGAACAAGTAACTATCCAATATGAGAATACACCTGAACCAGCCTGGTTACTACATTATTTTCCCTGTGCCAGTTACCCATGATCCCTTCAACCAGGGCCCAATCAGACAGTGATAGAAATCCTGAACTTGGAGTGATGGGGTTACATTACTAGACTTGTGTTTAGTTAGAGGTTACCACAAAGAGTAGGAGAACTACCTTCGATTTCTGCTAGGGGTAGGGAAATAAGTATTCAGGAGAACAAATTTCATGTAACATGTTGAGATATAAATTAGTTGCTTTATAATTGTGTACTACCAAATCCTAGTTGATTAATCTATCATTTATATTTATATAAGAAAAAATTGAATGAACTATTGAGAAATATTCATAGTAGTTATTAGATAATAGATTGACGGGTAACTTTCCTTCCTTACACATTTTGTACATTCCATTTTTATGTGAAACATGATTAATTATAAAATGATAAAATATATTATTGAACAATCAATTAGGCCAAAGGGGTAGGAAAGTAATTCTAAAATTTCCCAAATCAACCTCACCACTACGTTGGAACTAAAATTGTCTAATCAAAGACCGTCCTGGGACTTAGCTCGTGCGAACTTTGTTTAGTCTCTGAATTTTTCAACATCCCAGTGCTCTCATGTATGCTGCAACAATTCTTATCACTGACCTTAGCTAAGGGAATATTGAAAGATATTTTTCAAATTAATGAGATAAATTATGCAAACACAGAGTTCAAGGACAGGATGGTGCATATATTAGGTGTTGAATAAGTGGCGAAACATTATTTTTGAGGACTATTGCTTGTTCGTAGAATAAAGATGAACTGTTGTTTCTAAAATGAATAAGATGTGCTAAAGAACTGTCACCTCACTAATTAGAGCAGGAAGAATGATGTATGCTGAATATTCATTCCACAAACACGGAAACCTGTCACATCTGCCACAGTTCTGGAATGCACCCATTAGAAAAGGCCCATTTGATTGAAATTGTTCATTGCAACAGAGAAAGGTTTCCTTTTCTATTGTTTATATTTGTCAACTCTTATTCCTACTTCCAACTGAATGTGTCAATTACATTCTCATATTCATTATACTCAGAAGAGGCACCCTTAATTGCTGTGAACACTGGCCCTGGGTTTTCTTACAGCACCCTAAATTTGTCAGGACACTTAATGGGAATGGTGCGGTCATTTGCCATTGAAATTCAGTGTTCACGTACCAGGCTTTTTCCCTCAGCTCTGAATGTGCTCTGCTTGTCAGCAGTGGAAGTCATGAGAAGGTTCAGTGGTTAAATATTACTACAAGCGGTTCAAAAATAAATAGTCATTTTTAAAGACAGGCAAAGAAACAAATACAGATGGACAATAACTGTGTGATGCATGGGCGGATGTGGGAGTAGACAAAGCAATGCTGATACCCTTCTTCACTAAAAGAAGACAGGCGGCTAAATTGAGGGGCACTGGAAGCCCATAAAGGAATACGTTGTAATCACGAAGCACATTATGGTCTTCAATGGCAGGCACTTTATGAGACAAAAAAATCAATATAAGCATTACATTTGCAAACTAAAGTCAGGGTTATTGTTTCATTTGTTAAGGTTTTGGACCACAGGGTTAGAAACATTTCAATGAACAATCTGAGTCAAGCTAATCTTTTTGAGATTGTCCATTTATTCAAAACATTAAACTTAATTGGCTTTTCGAGACATTACTTTTTCCTTTCCATCTTGGCTGTCTTAACCCTAAGCACCACCTTCCTGCTGATTTTTTTTTTAGACTCCTTCAAGTCTCGTGAGTGCAGTTAGTGTGTATTTCCACTATCACCACTTGGCTTACTGATACGCAACAGCTCTGGACATTCCCCCAAACCCCCAAATGTATTTTGTTTATTTTTAAAGTATATTCATACCACACATGTCTTTTTTCTCTTTCGAAAAATAATCTCACGTATTTGTAGTAATCTGGTTCCAAACAGGATTGTACTGTTTTAGATTTTTGGTTTTCAATTATTATCATTTAAAAAAGCAAGTGAAAAGAAAACCGTAATTTGTAGCTATCGACTGTTTGACTGCCTCTCTTCTTGGTTTTCCACTGGTAATATGCAGGACAGAGGTTGAGGTTGAGCTTTTCATCCAGCAGAAAGGAAAATAAATGCATGATAGCTTCTTCTGACTATTCTGGGTACTTGAAGTTCCCTGGAGAACTCTGTGTTTGTTGTTTATTTCACTTACCTTTCCCATGCAGGACTAGGCTCTGTGTGCTTTCTCATTAACCCTCCCAGTGGTTCTGTGGTGCCCCTTAATTAAGGAGCTTGGGGTTATTTTCTCTTCAAAGATCCACAGGTAGCAAACGGCACAACTGGATTTGAATCAGTGCCCCACTGTAAGGTGATGATGATATTAATAGTATTCATCTTTTAGGTCATGAGGACTGAAGGAGCCAATACAGGCAGAGCCCATCGAGAGATGCCTGACACAGACTCAGCCCTCCATAAGTGATGACTGTAACTCATGGGTGGTCTGGCTCAGTTCTAAGAAAGAGAAATTTGAATAATATTTACAAATATTCTAAAACAATAGGTCTGTGGGCACTCACAATGGGCAACCTACATTAGGATATTTTGGGTACTTACTAAAAGGGAAAATTCCTGGATGCTACCCTAGACTTTGCAGTTAGAAACTCTGTAAATGGAGCTTAGAAATCTCAATTTTCAGTAAGCCTTGCTTCAAAAATTTTGAACACATTAAAGTTTGAGAAGCTTCCAATACTCTCGTCAAATTTATTTGCATAGTTGATGATGTGATTTTTAAAGGTGAGCTGTAAATAATTAAAATTTTTCATGATAGTAGAAATGATGAGGGAAACAAAAATTTACCTTTTGTTTACTGGTATGTCATTTGGATTTTTATAATACTGTAAGTTAAACACCTAGGGTATTAGAAATATGATCAAGATTCTCACTCCCTCACTTGTCATGTTTATCACATCCATATTCAAATATGTGTTCTATCAGTGAAGCAGGGAGGAGATATCACTGTAGTCTCAGCTTTCCTACATCCACAAGCCAACAAGAACTTCCAGGTTTCTGATCGTTAGGTCTCCCAAACCATCATTGAGGATGACACAGGTATGGGTCAGGAACTGTTTTCTGTGTTGATTGCTCTTAGACCCCTGTAAACGCAGTCGCAGGGTGATGTTTTCCATTACCCAGGTCCAGGGGAACCGGACAAACCTGATCACTAAACACGTGACTAACAGGAAACGACCAGTACCCAATGGAGCAAGCATTCAGCTAGAATGAAGGGGAGCCTGCCAGTGTGCGGTCAAGGACACCTGTTAGCAGCCAGCCGTGTCGTGGCGAATCTCAGGTGCAAAGGAGGGCATGGAACGGTCACACACCTCCTCTCCTCCCTCAGCCGCTAAACTGGCTTCCTGTCTCTCCACTGTTTCATCTCTTTTCCTGCCTCACCTCTTGCATCATGTAATTAAAAAAGACCATGCCAAAATGCTTAGCTGCTTTATTTAAATAAGAAAAAAAAATACACTAGTAAACCCATTAGAAAGTTATGTATCTGTTTTCCTATTATTTTACATACCTATAAGTCAATTACTTTTTAGCTAAAATAGCCTTGCTTATCCAGTTTAGGCATTTCAAAGGCATTATTTCAAAAATAATGCACGGCACATTATTCAGAGGGCTCTATTAGCTATCACAGAATGACACAGTTAGATCCTGCAACATCTTCTAAGGGCAGTCAAATTGAAGCTGGGTTTCTGGTGTAAATAAAAAAAAAGTCAGAGAAACAGCCAACGAAAACACGGTTTTCAATGTGGGCTTGTGCTCTGCGTTGTAACATTTATTTTTGAAATAATGGCTTCTGCTTCACATCTATAAAGTCCATGAAAGAAAGAGCATGATGCAATACTCACAGTCAATCATATCAACATTGAAAAGACATTTTGACTCCATAAAAACGTGTTTTAGATGTTTGAAAAATTCGGTGTTGGCGTACCCCATGGTTTGCCTCACAGGTCTCCTGGCATGTTTCATACCACACTGTGTTCGTTATTGCCACCAACTGGGGCTGTCTGTAGACACAGGCTTGGCTTGCAGTCTGGAACTATGACAAATACCAACTGACTTTCATCTATTGGACACGACCCAGAAACTCAAGGTGTTACTCCTTTATTCAGCAGTCCAACCTCAAGGCGGTCCACGTGTTCCACAGATTTTTTAAAATCACACGTCCAAGTATTCAAATGTTCTGAATGCCAAAGGGAAATGCAATTGTTACTATTTGGGGCATGGGAAAACTAAGTCCCAAAATATATGATGCTTTTTTAAGTCAGGAAGAGATGCATCCTATATCCCAAATCTACCAGGACAACAGCCATTTCTTTGATGGCACAAAAGTGGTAGAAAGAAAATACACAGCAGATCGGAGGCGGAGCTAGAAATATCATTAGCTCTTATTGGAGCACAACAAATGCGTGGTCATTAGGAAGGGGGTCAGTGGTGTTTCTTATCCTGAAGGTGGCCTGGTGCTGGTACTGTGTAGCTCCTCTGCCTTGCACGGGCTGCCCCTGACCACACTCACAGCCCACACACTGGTGCAAGCACAGGGACACATGCTGGAGCCCTGCTCACCCAGGGAGTCATGAACTGCCGTCCCAAACAACACAACTCAGTGCACGAGGTATCCAGTGGCAGCCGATGTTCAACATGCCTTAGAGAAAAATTCTTTCACTAAAGGACTTACTCTAACAGTACGTATTTTCATGTGCCCTTGTTTTGGAAAAGAATCTTAAAGTTAGCCACCAATGTCAAGGTCCTCAACATTAAGAATAATGTTCGGGTGAATCACTTCTGCATTTACATTTACCTTGATATACAATTTTTAAGATGTCTAAACTTCCAAAATGCAAATAAGATGTGTAACAACTATGGCAAAAAAAAAAATAGCATGAGCTAACATTTTCTGTACTTACCATGTTTCAAACACTTTAAGTGTATAAACTAATTTATAAATTATATTTATAAACTAATCTTGCCAATAGTCCTATGAGGGAGTGGCTGGGTTATCCCTATTTTACAGATGAGGAACGGGGACATGGAGAGATTAAACAATAGAAAATTATTTCTTTATGATCCATGGCCACTTACTTTTCAGTTAGTTTCCTCTTGTATTCATGTAGAATATCTCCCCTCATCTATTTGCAAGGTCAATATCCAGGTTCTCAAAATATGACCCCATCTGGGATTCATGCGTGCCTGTTGCTTTGTATTTTTTGTATCAACTCTGACTATATGCTTGTGTATATCAAGGTTTTCCTCATATCTCTCTAAGGCATTTGGAAGTTACCTCTATTATTGCAGAAATCACTATCACATGCATCAATTTTGTGTCTACCTCACTGTTACATATTGAATTTCTGTGTCCCCCAAAATGCATATGTTGAAACATAATCCCCCAGTATTATGACTCCAGATACATTCACTGGGGTCATAAGGGTGCCACCTTTATGAATGGGATTAGTGCCTTTTTAAAAGAGACCCTTTGTCCCATCCACCATGTGAGGACACAATGGGAAGATGCCCGTTTATGAAGCAGCAAGTGGGCGCTTACCAGACAATGGATCTGCCTACACCTTGATCTTGGACTCCCAGCCTCTAGAACCGTGAGAAATAAGTGTTTGCTGTAAGCCACCCAGTCTATAGTATTTTTGTTACAGTAACCTGAGCAGACTAAGCCAATTCCCTCACTAGATTGTGACTTTCAACAGGAAGGATTAATTTATGCATCCTTCTAATTCCAATATACGGCAAGGTAATTTAAATGTAGTAGTGCTTAATAAGTATAATTGAATAAATGCCAGAAACTGAGTCTAGTTCCTCATCCAGACACAGGGTAAAAGAATAAAATGACATCACAAAATAGTTGTGACGATAAAATAAATTAGGAAACATAAAACATGCTTAGGCAACTACGAATTGATTCGCCCTGCACACTAAACTTGCAGCAAAAAATTTTTGAGAATTTCACTTACCTAAAAACTGAATTAGGCCTGTTTCAATAGCTACATTTATTTATTGAAGGCTCTACCACAATTATCCCGTTACAATTATTTTAATGCCACACAAAATGCATACACACAACCATTCTCCTTAACTATGTAAAGCCATTGCTTAAAAGAGCAAAAAAAGAGGTTCCAACCTAAACAGATTAAGTTTATTCCAAATGAATACAACCCATTCTGCCAAACGATTTATGAGTCAGTGCCCTGCTTCTCATATGTTTCACTGACTTAAACAAACGCAGGTGATTTTTTTTTTCTCCCATAGATTCTTTGTTTCCCAAGGATAAGTGCTGATATGCCCCTTCTTCTTTATAAGTAACTTTCAGTAATCCATGTTCACAGTAATGGACCACTTAGCTTCTTATCTCTGGACTCACCTAAATTGCCTGTAGTGCCTTCTTCACTCCAAACTGTGAGGCAAACTTTGGGCCAGGTTGTAACATACACAACATCCTGAAGATCAACTCTGTTGTATCCCCAGTCTGCTCTGTATTTGGTACTTTCGTTTCTCAGTTATTAGAATCCCCGTTGTCAATTGTGTGGTCCCATATTTCCTATTTACGGCACCAGTCTCTTTAAAGTTAAATATCCTAGTGCAGGAGATCTCTACAGAGTCTAATGAAGTTTTTAAAAAGTCTTCCTACACATTTCCACTGATTTCCTGTTATTGGAATCTTGTTGATTATTTTATCCAGCTGATTCTCTTCGAAAGATTCTGGAAATTAGCTCCAATTTGAACATGCACTAAACATCCTCCAATTCACCTACCTTCCATAGAAAGGTTGCTGTATCAGCCATGCCGGTGGTGCATGTGCACACGTTGCCAACACTGGAACATTTGTTGCTTGATCTTTATATTCAAACATTCAAGGTTCTTGTAGCAGTTAGATAACTTGTAAATTAAGGCAGCCTTGAGAGGTAGCTGGCAGTCATTGTACATACTGACTTCTGTTACGTGGGAGCTTCCTTCTTTCCTTCTAATTTTTCTGGATTGTAGGTGTCTGCTCAGAACACAGATTCCCAAAGTTCTTCAAGACCCCACCATTAGGCCTAAACAAATAACAACTTTTCCTCATGATTGTGGGGACACACACACATTTATGACATGCTCTTCCTCCTCGAGTGGTGACGTGTCATTAAGGTATGAATAGAAACTCAATATAACTCAAGTCAAGTCATATTTGCTCAGTGCTCTATGGGCTCCTTTAGATTCCTCCAACTTGCTAGTCATACACTTGCTTGCCACCTATAAAATTTTCTCCCAGATAGTCACATGAATCCTTTCACTACCTCCACAGACCTTTGCTCCATTGTCACATTGTGAGACCCTTGTTGACTGAGTCCTGTTAACCTGGTCTCCTGCGCCAGCACTCTGCTTTATTCCCTTTCTGCTTTATCCATCTACATTATAATTATCACCTTCCAATATACTTCATTCCTGTATTGTATCAATTTATTTGTTTGTTGTCTCTCCTCCCTACTAGAATGGAAGTTTCTTAAAAGCAGGAATTGTTTTTGTTATTTTTATTTTTTTCCATATCTTCAGGGTCTGAAATAAGCCTAGCATTTAGGGTACTCAGCATAAACTTGTTGAATGAATGAGTGAATGAAAGATAGAAAGAAAGAAAGAAAGAAAGAAAGAAAGAAAGAAAGAAAGAAAGAAAGAAAGAAAGAGAAAGAAAGAAAGAAAATCCAGGAATCATATGAAGTCAAGAAAAAGAAATCTTTGAGAAGCTATTGCATTTAAGTGGATCATTTTTAAACGTGCACAATTTTGATAAAAAGATGAAGGTTCTGAGGAAGGCTAAGATTCATTAAAATTATCACAAGTCCATACTCTTCCTAACATAACAGACTCCCGCCCTGTGCAGGTCTAAAAAATAGTAACATCCCAAGTATGTGGGTCGCATACGCAGAATGTCATCAAAACTCCCAAGCTTCTTGTGGAAGACCTGAAGTCCTTCAGAAAGGCACACAGAATTGTGTCTAAAGGATGTGAGGAATCCCTGAGAGTACTAAGAAGAAATAGTACATTCAATCTTATAAAAATACCTAAGCATATCAAAAGGGTTTTTTTTTTAAATCACAGAAAAATTAGAGCTCAAAAAGAGGCCAGTTCATGAATTTAAATGATGATAGAAGAAACAAGACAGATTTAAAATAAGAAACATTCTTAAATGGTAAAAAATAGTCTCAGGGCCTACAAAACTTAATTTCTCCTTCTCTTTTACTATACACAGAATTTTCCCCAGAAATAGTGCCATGTATAGACTGGAGCAGTAATTTTCTCCAAAGTACATCTTAATGAACAAACGTAAAACCATATTCAACTTTTGCTTCTAAGCCATGACAAACACTGATGCTTCTGTCTGTTCCAGCTGATTCCCCTGTAGGTGGCAGAGGGGAAATTACATGAGCTACAAATTATGGCTCATCGTGAATAGGACTCTTTCAGAAGAAATCAATAAAATTCAGTTTCAATGAAAAGTGTACCTATGCACAATGGTAAAGAAATATATCTAATAAATCAAAGGCATGTCTGGCCATATAGTCTATCAATAGATAAACTGCAATTGTTTCTAGAACCCAAAGGAGAAAACTTCAAAAATTTTATCAACTTGATGAAAATCTGCACGTGATGGCTCATATGATCCACACATTAGGCTCTTCTCCAGGGCTGAGCCTTCATTTTTGAGTCTGTAATGAATTTTAAAGAGTAAATTTTATATGTTGAGACTGACTTTCTAAGAATCCGAGAATTCTCCTCAGTAATGAGAAGACGTATCACTTCACCATATCATAAAATATACTCTGTTTCAAATATAGCTTTAAATGGTTGAGAAATAAACTCTATAGCTGATGATAAATATTACACATTGAACGTTTTCACAAAAAAATGGCATAGTATATATTTTTGGAAAAGTCTACTATCAGCATCTTAGAAAAAATTATTATATTCATAAAGTAGTGGGGGGAGCACTTAGTCATGCCAAACTCAAAGAAACTTCCAGATCCAATATATTTCTGAAATAATTCCATTGATCTTTTACAACTATACCCAAAGACCAATTCTGAACAGAATGACAATTAAAGGTCATTAATGTGAAATAAGGACTGTATGAGAAAATTCAAACTACTTTCAGGATTATCTGTTCTTACACTCCCAAAGAATGTATAGATAATAACAATAAGTGTGAGCCAAAATACATGGGGTCTGTTATTAGCAATTAACAGAAGGGGGCTAGAAATTGAGACGTAAGAAAAAGATGTGCTTACTTACTCAAATGAAATCTTTGTAGTCTGTCTGCCATCAACCAAGTGCAAGTAAGACCTGATTTCAACATCTTAGAATACCAAATTATAAATATTCAAACCAGTCTTAGGATTGCTGACAGGTGCATTTGGTTCACATTTACCTGTATCTTATTTACTTTCAAAATGAGTATTAGAGCAGCTCTGGCTAAAGTGCTTTCTGGCCAAGCTAACGACCCATGACAGCCCTTTGTCAGTGCACGTTCTCCTAAGATAAACTTCCCAGGATGCACAAAACACCTGGGAAGAGTACAAAATCTTCACAGTCATCCAGGAAGATGCATGGGCAGTAGGAACTAATGGGTGGTACTATTACAATGTGGATTATTAATGTTCCCACATGACACTTTTCTCGCAGTAAGATCTCTTCAATTCTCCAGACATCCCCAGAAGCACAATATAAGGTATTAACTAATGGTGGGTGATAAAACTAGCACTTGGGCCACTAGATAATTAATGCCCAGTTTTTTTCTTATCAGTAAAGTAATACACACCACCCACACACATCCTCCCCATTGTTTTGTGAAAAATGTAAATTCTTCATCCAATATACACATACATCTCTAGTAAGATAACAGAACCATTGCTAAAAGTGCAAATATGTCAAACTATCAAATTTGGATTTGAATTTATTAGAGAGGAGGGATAAGATGAGAAGAACAGAGATGTGCATGATGAAAAATCACAGAAAACGTCATTGTGCTGAAATGCAAAGAGATACTTGTCTTTACAGAGTAGCAAAAACCAAGCATCCAATCTCGCTGTTTCTCTGAGCCAAATATTTACAAGCCATGCAATGACCAATATATGACACCCATCTCAAATTAAAAAGTCACAAAGCTGCAATGTATACCTGTGGTTTGAGGAGTTTTGATGATCCATCACAGCCCTAGATAAAAACAAGGACTGTTGAAGGTAGAATCCTAGTTAAATCCTAACTGCACAGTCTGCATGATGAAATTATGTCATTTTTCTTTTACAAATCACAAGACTTTGTGCTCTTAAAAAATTTCAGCTTTTCATTTGCTTTGTGTCGTTGATAAATAGGATGAGACTTTTTTTAGGGGAAAGAGTACCAAATTTTCCTTTACAAGTCAGTATGGTTGAAGTATAAAATTTGTATAATATTAAAGATAGACACAGTTGTACAATAGCAATGGCGGGACCTCTTTCCCTCCCATAAATGTAAACATTGATGAAAAAATTCTGCCCTTCAATTTTCATCAAATGTTTCTATCTTTGCAGCCCTTTAAGAAAGGCCTTGATTTTGTCATTGAGAATTCACTTGCATTCAGTGCTTTACAGATTCCATCAAATGTATAGATAGACTGCCTCATAGAAGTTTTCCACTTAACTTTCCCACACAGTATTTTTCTAAAGTTACATTTCCAAATGAGATTCTGTTTTAACATTAATTTCATGAATGTATGCTAAAAGATTTTTAAGAATAAAAGGGAATAAAATGCATAGGACTGCATTGGCAATATTACCTCCTGAAATTTATTTTTTTAAATAATGAAAGGAAAAGTCATCAATTATGAATGCGTTGTGAATAAATAGAATTTAACAAATGGCAGATTCAGAATTCATAATAAGACATAAAATGGTTTTTCCCAATAATACATTGTGAGCCACACCTGAGGATCGTGGAAAGCCCCAGAAGGAGCACTTGCTGTAAAACCACTGGCGTGTCAGCCACCGATGCAAAGGTCCCATTCGTCAACCTTCCACTGTACTGATGCATGTCACCAATTTAATGTTTCCATGCATACCCACGTTTTTATTTTTGTCTTTTGTATATTTTAAAATGTATTTGTAATTCATAGCAAATAGTTCTGCAAAACTTCTTACCCCATTGCTCTATGGTTAAAAGAAAGTTGGTTTTGTAAAAATGAAAAAAAAATGGAACATGTGTCTCAAATTGTTTGTAAAAGATAAAAGAGAAAGGGGATACTTAAAAGTAAAGACCATGGATTGTAGCCTCTGTTTCTAAAACTTGGAGAAAAACTATCCCAGAAAAATGAAAATTGTTGAGCTTCATAGTAGTCTAATGCCACGTATTTGATTGGTACAAAATATGCAGCTGCTACACTCTTTTCCAGACTACATGCTTATGTGAGATCAGATCTTCAAATTACACTGAAATGAAAAATATTGTACAGATAAAAACTTGGTTTTATATCTGCTTTGAAAATTTAAAAAATGACCTGACTCCTAATATTTGATATAAACATGATATAAAGGTCCCCAAGCACAGTTCTCATTTTAACATATTTTCTAGTGGTCATATTTCAAAAAAATAACACAAATGAAAGATGTTTTATTTTCTCTTTATACAATTTAGCAATGAATGTAAAATGAAATATTGTGGGGTTTTGTGGCAAAGATTTAGGAAGGCAAATATGTTTGGAGATTGGAAGGAATGAATTCTTCAGTCTCATTCCCCTGTAGATTCTGAACCGAATAACAACAGAGGAGCGGAATGAATTATGAACAGATACAACCAGTACAAACATACATGACATTTCTGCACAGGAGCCAGGGGAATTAAACCCCAGTGCCTGCTTTAATGATACCCATGCTAGGCAAGCATGCGACTCGGTCCCCAGCAAAAATGGGCCTCCTCCAATTTCTGCCCTTCATTGGATTCTCTGACTAAATTCCCATCAGCCAGCCTGAGAAAGAAGGAACCCCAGAGGTGTGGCAACAAGGAGGGAGCTTTTCTTTCTTAACTGCTCTTTAGCAGGAAAGAAATGCCTAATATCAGGGTCTGAGAGAGGAACTCAGGGGAAAAGGGGGGATTTTGAAAATGTCTTGTACCAATTTTATTATAAATGATACAATAAAAATGTTTTCACTTTTCTGTAATCACTGCACCAGAGAAAAAGTATAGCATACAGTTGTAAGGTTGGCACAGGCTGCTTCTAAATTCTAGCTCTGCTACTTATTGTTTCAATTTCATAATCTATCTAAAATAGATATAACAACTGCTGTTGTTTTGAAATCTAAAAAACTCTCAATAACAGCACAAAATTTTAGACATCCTTAGGAAGGAAAACTGTAGCTGATTGTAATATGACACAAAGCTGTCTTAATGCTATGAGTTTCTATTGTGTGTGCTATTGACAAACTTTTAGAATTAACTACACATAGATGTTTCTAAATAGTCTATATGAAAAGGAAATTCAAGCAACATAAAATCAGTTTAGATATTCCTATGACTTCATAATCAGATTCGAACTCTTTTGAATCAGTTCTTGAATTAGATTCACCTAAGTCTGAGTTCTTCCTTATATCATCGTCCATTGTGCCATCAAAAGTGCAAATGGTAGAGCATTTCTTAATCGAAGCCCATAAACGCAACTAAATGTTGTTGGCGCTGGGCTCCTAATCAGGCTTCGCAGTCACAGAACCCACCTACCGTTGACTCTGGCTTGAGGATGGTTGCTGAACGGGCAGTTCCCCCTTTTATCAACCAACAACGATGTGGCCCTCAGGAGTTAAAATGTGCTTTACTGTCCCGGTATTTCCCTCCCAGCTCCTAACATCTATTCTGTATGGTTTAAGGCTGATTTTGATAGTCTCACCTGATCAGGTGATAAATACCATCATAACCACTGCCTATATGGATAGCAATTGCATGAAATCAATTTTAAGACCTGTCTTGATTTTGGAAGCAGTAACGTATGAAAAAAGTATACATCGCTGAACTGGTGGAAAATAGCAGAGTTGTCACATGGAGTTAAATGAGTCAAGCCATGCGCAGCCCTTAGACTGGTGGCTCATACATTTTAAGTACACACCAAATGTGGTCAGGGGTATTACTTGTAGTTCACGAGCTCCAGCTGGTTAATTAGTTTAGGGAAATGTTACTCCACTAGTCCACTGTTTTGGGGAGCTTCCTAACAATGAAGAAAGTTCTTTGGAAAGTTAAATGTCAAATAAACCATTCTGGCCAATGGCTTCTCTTATGTGGAAAATTAACCCAGGGTTTTCGTGAAAACAAGTATTTGGAGCATCAATACCAGTGAGAATGACTATTGGCACTCACAAAAATGGGAATTGTGTAAAAGACAGAATTACTGTGCCTTTCCCTAGTAATCTACCCTACATAAACAGGGAGAACAAAATAGTGTTTCTCATTGAATTTAGTGGGGTGACACTGGTTCAGAAAACCATACCGGCTTCAAGTGCACAACTCAAGAAACCATCATCTGCACAGGGCACCGTGCGCCCATCACCCAAGCAAAGTCTCTTTCCTCCCGCATTATCCCCCTTGGCCCGCCACCTACCCCCACTCCTCTTTCTCCGTGGCTATCACCACACTGCTGTCTGTGTCTATATATTACTTTTTTTTTTTTTTGCTTAATCCCTTCACCTTCTTTCATCCAACTCTCCAACCTCCCACACCTCTGACAGCTGTCAGTCTACTTTATGCACCCATGCCCCCGGTCCTATTTTGTTCATTTATTTCTACCTATAAGTGAAATCATATGGTATTTGCCTTCTTCTCTTACTGGCTTACTTCACTTAGCATAATGATCTCCAGGTCCAAAACAGTTCTTACTCTACACTCCTGGAGCAGGGAGGTGGGAAACACATTGCTCAATGGGTCTGTTATTTTGCTTTTGGTATCCTAAGATGAGATGATGATTAACTCCCATCAGAAGTCTCCCATGGCCCAAGATCAGAAGGAGAGGCAGACTACATCTCACTGAGGACTGGCAGCTGAAGTTCACTGTCACTCATAACAGCATTTTGAGCTACATAAGCTCGTACTTTTATAAAGCCAGTAGAAGCTATCTGAAAATAGAGTCCTGAGGTTGGTTTTCATTTCATAAATCCACTTCCATTTACCATCCAGTACATTAAATCCACTTCACTGCAATAGTGAAGAATCGCTGCCACCTATAGACACAGATCGGATTAGGGAACGATTCAATACTTCAGACAAATGAGAATGTTCCAGAATTTACATTAGAAATATTTTGTTAAAACAGCACCTTAGCACAGAGAAATAGCAGTTTATAACAGAGCAATCTTGCAGGGGCAAACCCTTTGTCTGTTTCTTTACTGCCTGATCAAATCAATTCTCCAAAGAGATATTCGTGTTACCTGTGAGATGAATAGGGTGTGTTTATTTATATGTAATATACTGAAGTTTCAAAATATCAATTTTCCACACAGTTGGAAATGTAGAAATCATGCACGTGGATTTCTCCTTTGTTTTCTAAGAGCAGCTTATTAAAATGTAAAAGCAACTGTGATCATACAATAAACAGGAGTCTTCTTTCTCCGCTAACATCAGCAAAGAAAAAGTGAAACATTGTTATTGCTGAAAAAAATAGCAAACACAAAGTAAGAATCTGATACCATTTCTCTAAAGTATTTCCTTATCAAAAAGAAAATATTCCCATATATTTCCCACAAATGCATGTTTTCAGCAAATCAGCCAGATGTTCAAACAATGAAATACCATCTTGTGCAAAAGACCAAGCTTATGGTATTTCTAGCGTATCTACGCCAAAAAGTGGCTCTGGCCAGATTCCTCCTTCTTATGCTCCTAAATCATATTTCCAGATAAGAGTGATTCAGTTACATTTAAATTGAGCAGAAATGCCAGGAATTTATCTGTACCAATTTACACTTTGTTAATGCCAACATTTTTTGGTCTTAACCTGGGTATTTAATCCCACTTTCCTGCTTTAGGACCCTTTTAATATCTGAAGAAGTTGGGCCAAGAACCCGAGATGAGCTTTGGTGAAAACAGAGTGGATGGAAGGGCTAAGACATTCATTACCTTTCAAACAATAGGAAATATTTCTCTGAGAATTGCTGTGATAAAAGTGTGGTCTGTTGATTTTTTTCATCTCCACAAAGCTTTCCACGACTGTCTGTTTTAAACTGATCAGAATCAGGCCTCATGGCACACTTCCTGCCCACGAGGTTCCCCATGCCCTTTCCTTCCTCAGTATCACTCATGGAGCCCAAAGATACTCACGTTCTCAAACTCAAGTGGAGTGGACCCAGAGCTCATAAATCATAAACTTTGTGTCAGCAAACACAGAGTTAGTCTCAATAAACACTAGAAATGAATTACATTTCTAGCAAAACATTCTACTTATTAGCATGTTCATACCAAAGTGGTGGTATAGAAATATGATCAAAAGATTGATTACCAATTATGCTTTTCAAAGACTAAACCAAAGCCGGTCGTGGCAGCTGACACCATGTAGACACTGAGGGTGGCCCACGGATGCTGTTCACCTGCAGTGAGTTTCTGGCAGTACAGGTCGGGTGGGGGTCAGAGGTCAAGCATGGGACTGCACTCAGAGCGACGAGTGCCTTAAGTTAAGACACTCACTGTCTTCAGCACACTTTATCTTGGAATCCCCAAGTTCTAAAGCATTCTACCATATTATTTTTAAATGGTGGTACAGAAACTTCTTGAAACAAAAGGGAAAGGAATTGTCCTTTTTCCTTATTCCAAACTTTCTCCTTGAGTTAAAATTTGCTTCCCAGTTACTCAAGATTACTTGAGAAAGGCAGAGAGTTTACAGCAGTTTACAGATAAGGTCCTGTATACACTACCAGGACAGACACATTATTTTTGAGCATTTATTACATGAAGAGATTTTATAGAAATTGTCACTCTTATTTAATGAATTAGGAAACACATGATCACACAGACTCAGTGGCTGGTTCAAGGTCAGACGACTGATGTGTGAAAAGCAGGGATTTGAAGCCAGGGCTTGTCCGTGCTCTTTGCATTGTATTTTACTCAGAAGTGGAGGGCAGATCGGGAAGCTGCACCCACACAGTTTCGTCAACTGCAAGGCCCTGTTCCACTGTTCTGTAGAGCTTTTTTGGACACTCTTAATCAGATTTGCACTTGGATTCAGAAAATTAATATGAGAACATTTCATCTATTGTTAGAGAGAAGAGCAATGGAAATCTACTGACCTACGGCCTAAAATTATAGAAAGCTCTCTTCAAGTTTTGGAAATAAGTCAAAGGTAATACAAGTAAGAATTATGTTTAATACACTAATAGTTCAAGTCAGCATGCAGTCTACACTATACCAATGAAAAAAGCAGAAGATATATTTACATCCTGACATATTTAAAATTAAAGATTTGTACCTATCCCTCATATCAACATAGCTCAAGAAGGCAAATTACCATACAATTAATCAATGAAACAAATTTATCTGAAATAACAGTTTTATAAAGCTTCATTGAAGTAGTGTTAAATTCATATTTGCTGAAGTAATGAAGCATACACACCTGGTTTTCAGTAAAACATAATAAACAATCAAATGTGAGAATCATGCCTCAGCTATGTGAGTGACCTTGAACTGATACAGGTGAAACAGTGTGGCAATTCTTTCCACATGCGTGTAAACATGCAAGTTCCGGAATTTATGCGTTTGAGTGCAGCTCCGTGTGATTCCCATGTGGGCAAGTGTGGATCATGTCTGTGAAATGGGAATTATCTAATAGGAATTTGGCAAAAATGTATCTTAAGAAATTCTCTGACTTGCTGAGCCTCTTCCTCCCAAAATCAGGAAGCTTAAGTTAATAAATCACTGCCTCAATGTTCTATGGTCCTAAAAGTTAACATTCATAGTTAGCTTACCCTCAATTTACTTGTCTCCTGTTTAATGTATACCCTGGTACTGTCTGCCACCGGACCTGAATTTACATCCTAATGCTCTGTTAATGAGTAAACCTACCCCTGTTCTGTATAATCCCATGAATAATCAATCCAATGTAAATGTGTCCTAAGGTTTCTAATAAAAAGCCCGGCTGAGCTACGCTCGAGGCCTTTTCCTGAGATGGAGGAATTGGTCCCGTGGCTCTGGACTCTCTTCTCCCCGCATGTCTTGGTATGAGATTCTTTCCAGCATCAGGCTGTGGTCACCCATGGATTTCGGCTGGGACAAAATCCCCATGACAAAACAGAGTTCAGAATGCAAGATTATATAAAGGGAAATGTCATTGCCACTTCTGAGAAATCTTGACCCAACATGGGTTATAATTTTTAACTGGGAGAAAGAAAGTGGATCAAGTAGGACTTTTTTTTTTCCTATTCCATGCATTTTTAGAGGTTTTAAAAGAGTAATATGTTTTAATTTATTTTCACATATTAGAAAATGCATAAGAAAGCCCAAAAATTCAGAAATTATAACATTAGTCATTAAGTATATAATTTCATTATAATATAAATGTGATGATATTCAGTAAGTTATTAAACATTAGCATGCAAACCAACTCATTGTGGGTAATTCAATTCAGATCTGCTGGCAAGAGAACTACCTTGAGCAGATGTTCACCACGACACAGAAACACAGACAGGAATGATGCCTGTTTTAGAAACAGCTGCCCTGAACTGTAAACTGTAACAATGTGAATTTCAAACTTCCAGAGCAGTCGGGGCCTATGAATGCAGAGAGACAGACCCACAGTAGGAGGTCAATCCACATTTGTTATATTCATGAATATGTAGGAATATACAAACAGCAAAATGTATGCTATACCTTTCAGAAGCAGGGTGGATTATTCCAAAGAAGAAACAGTGTTGATAGAGCATCAACATGAAAACTATGAAGGAGCAATAGCTATTTGAGTCATACTTTCCCATCAGGTTGATTAACCATATTTTCAAGTAACATGTAATACAAGCCCTGTCATGTCTCAGAATTAATAGTCTCAGGTTCTTAATGCTTACAGCGGTTGACAAATTATTGTTCCTTATGGCACCAGTCACACTTGATCATAAGTAGCATCTCTACACATAACTCTCCTTCCATCAAATTGAGCCTGTTTATTTGTCTAACACAAAATGCCAAAAGGTCTTCGATGTGCAATAAATCAAATGGTCTTCATTAATGAGCAAAATGTTTCATGGGTGGAAAATGTTTCTCCATTGTTGCAAAGTTATTATTTTATTTTCAAGGTAAGTGATATCTGTAATATTTTTGGAAGTAGCACTAAGTTGTTTTCAAGTCATTGAGCCTTGAGGCACTAAAATGTCACAGATTTCAAAATATATATATATATATTTTCCTGGTATCATCACACACTTGTTTTTCTTTGCATTCTTAACTACAGGATATTGAGAGAATAATGTCACACTATCTTTGAATTAATGAACATTCTGTGAGGGAACACGGTTTCTTAATATTCTACGGTTTTGGGTTCAGCTAAGTATTCTAAGCAGTATAAATTAAAGTCTCTATTCTACTATACACTGTTAAGAGGGAAACAGAAGTCTCAGAGCACAAGAACAGAGTTTACCAATAATTAAGTTCACTAATAATTAATTATATAATCTTGGATTGGTTACCACATCTTTTGTATTATCAGCTTGATCGTCTATAAAATGAGCATCATTGTACCCAATTTCATGATAAAGATTAAGGAAAATTATTTATCTAAACCACAAAGCTTAGTGCCCACCCAGCAAATGGTAGATATTCTATAGACGTTATTTATCATTTCCTTTCCCCACTTCTACACATGTGCATTCCAGTGTTAATTGATGAGAGAAGAAACCATCTTAAAACCCTTTTTCTGCTTCTATGCACAGTGAATCCTTCGAGACCAAGGAACGACCCAACGACCCACCCTGACGGACATGATGTAGAGGTGCGCTCCATCTTCACTTCAATTCCTGAGCTCAGATCGCAATGGTAGCACAGAATCCTGCCACCTCCCTGAGACTGCTGACATCACTGCTGGAAGGGCGATAAAGCACTTCCCGCCCCTCCAGTCTGAGTGACAGAGCAAAAATCTCAAGGCCATTGAAGAAAACTTGGGTCTCAGCACTAACTTGCCCCTACTGGCCTTTGTTCGCTCGAGATCTAAAACCACATTTACACTTGATCCAATTGGACAAACTCCCAAAACGCACAGCATGTAACTCTGTTTGTTAAGGGTTTTTCTGACACAAAAACAAGACCAGGAAGAAAACTCTTGAGATTTTTTTTTTTAAACTGAGTGTAAAGGTATTCCAAGGACACCCTTACAGAATGCACTGGAATGGAGGACAGCTCCCGCCTTGAAGTCATCACCTGGGCCATGTCCCCTACCAGTGTCTCAACCGCGCCTGATTGGAGCAAGGTGGCTTCAGTTCCACGCATGACCCACCTAAGCCTTTTCCCACAAGACCACTGATGTTACGGTCATGGTTTCAGCTGGATGTTATTTATGCTTTGGACCACTGCGCTCAGACAGGTGTGCTGCTCATTGTATAAGCCAGTGAACACGGCATAAACAGTTCGGATTGCAGGGCCTTCATGACTGCCAGCAATCCTGCCTGCACCCTGTGATAGGGAGAACTTCAGATATGATTATTCATCTCTTCGTCACCCCAGACCCACGTGAGCATCTGAATTCTTCGTGAAAATCGAAGCTACTGTTTCTAGTGGAATGCCAATGCATTAACAACATTTTCTAGATGGCTAATTAACGTTACTAACACGGGAATGGAAACATTAAATATAAAAATCATTACATCTATTTTCTTGGCTATCTGCATGTACATATAGTGGAACGGGAAGGTCCAGTGACCCGTCTGGAGTGAGGACTCCCACAGAGTGGAAAACAACAACTATCACAGCCAATCACCAGGCGCAGGAGCCCGCAGATGGGGACCACTGAGTGACTGAGGAGGGCTCCACACACAGGCACCGGTTAGAACAATGCTTCACTCACAGAAAGGGAAGGGCACACAGGAGATCGGTGTTGGTAGTGTGTTCAGGTCTCCCGTGGAATTGGTCCCTCCCTGCAGCCAACCCAGGGGGTGGGGCTGCACCTACCCCTCTCCAAAGTGGATGAAGCCCATCCCCATCCTGCTAGAACAGGTGCCACCTAAGCACACACTTAATAAGCATCTAGGGAAGTTCACTGGGGACCCGGAGTGGGGGAAAGGTCTCTCCTGATAAGGAAGGAGAATCCAGGACCAAGCTGTAGCTCAGGGCACATGCCTGGGTTGCGGGCCAGGTCCCTGGTAGGGGGCACACAAGAGGCAACCATACATTAATGTTTCTCTTCCTCTCTTTTTCCCTCCATTCCCCTCTCTAAAAAATAAATAAAATCTTTTTAAAAAACTGATTTTTTAAAATACTTTAAAAGGTATAAATTTTATAGTGTGTGATTTATAGCTGTAAAATAATGGTTACCTTTATTTTTTTAATTGGTGGGAATGAAGTAAGGCTAACATTTATTGAGCATATGCTATGCACCAGTCACTATACTAATACCTTCTTTATATCGATTTCCCCATTTAAATTGAAAATGACCTCATGTTATTGGTACTTTTTTAATCTACATTTTACACTTTGAGGACATGCATTTTAGAAAGATAAAGAAACTTCCCCAAGGTCAACATTGTACACGATCTGCTAGCAAATACCAGAACCAGGATTCCAACTCTGGCCGTCTGAGTCTGGAATCTACACTGTTCACACCACGCAATGTCTCCAATAGTAGACCCTCAGGAAGGTCTAAAACACAGTAGCTGAATTCTTTTGTGTAGATTTGGTTCTAGTCATGGTTGTAAATAAGAAGAACATAGCTGCCAGGTGCTCAGCTGCAGCTCCTTTTCTACTTGACTTAAAATAACTCTGAACAAAGAGGTTGTCAGACAAGCCAACATTTTAAAGTGCACACTTTCCCATAAACACCTGCAGTTGGAGGAGGCGGCAGGGAAACAGGCTTGCAGGAATTAGGAGACATTAGGACAATTCCAAGGTAAACATACCTTAAAATATAGAAAAGTTTAAATCAAAATAGGTCAGCCTGCTGATAGTAGTTTTGCTTTCTTAATCATGAAATATTTTGAGGATTCTTTACTTTATAAACAAGGGAAAGAAAATAAAATGGCATGTAAAATTCTTTCAGAAAACTTTTTAGCCAATCATAATAAATTTGTAATCTAGAAGTTAGCTGGAGACCAAACAACATTTATCATACATGGAACATATGCAGGAATAATTAGAAATAATTATGGAAGAGAGAACATTCTGCATTAGTAATTAGATGTATTAATATTAAAGTTTCAGATAGAAAATAGAATAAACAACATGTCATTGTAATTCTAAATCAGGTTCAAACAGTTTAACATTTTCAACATGCATTTTTGTTGAATCTGATAAGCTTATTTTGGTGCTATACAAATTCCCAGAATTGTTTATTTTTACAATGGTTTATAAAGATGTATTTTTATGCACAATTCCCCATTAAACAGCTGTCAAAAATAGAGGTGGAAAAGTCTGCAGGCTAGTGAAGAGGAATGAATCAGTCGAGTCTTGTGCTACTAATTTGGCAACAAGCCCTGAGTTGCTCCTTGGCCAGTGAGTCATCAATCGTGTGCCAGGCAATCAACAATTTTCTCAGCATCTATTATTGCGTCATTAAAAAAAATTCCAATTACTACACTTGGCCGTAGTTTTTTTATCTGCTTCCAGCCCCTGCTACAAATAGAACTTGAATTTCTAGTGCCCCCTTGGGGGATTCTGTGAGAATTATGATTATCTTGGTCTTGTAATGACTAGGTCCACTATTCCCTGCATTGGTAAAGTTTAGATTAATGACTTTGTAATTTTATAAGTTTCCTTAGCATACATATCAAATAGAGGTAGTGTGGCAATTATACCTTCAAATGAATTCTGAAGGTGTTTATGGTGACCATTTCCAGTGTTCTTATTTCTGTCGTCATGCTAAACTATCTCTCCATCTGTTCCCAAAGTTGTTTTTTCTTTTTTTCTTCCATCATCTATATATTCGAAGTCATTGCTGTACCATTTTGGCACAGTCGGGGTAAACAGTATCCTATGCAATATTTCTGTTCCTGGCAGATATCCTGGAAACTGACATTATTTGTTTTTTCTAATTGAGCTAACCTTACCCCAACACCCTCATTATCGGCAATAGTTTATGAGCATACACTGCAGGCAAAGAACCGCACAGTGCTGATCCTTGGTAGGGGTCTGGTACTAGCGTGTGCTTTCTAGAGACATAGAATTGTGTTCCCTGGCTGAGTTTCCCCGAGTTTAAAGGCAAGCGCTCCTCCTTCCCAAATGAAGAGGCCTGGGTTGCTACACATAGTCCCTGGAGGAGCGTATGGCTCTCCCCTTTGCATCTGCATTGTTCTTCCTGGGGTGTCGATATCCCACAACCTAACGGGATTGCCATACATCAGGCTGACGTGGCCACCTTAGTCGGTGGCTGTGGTTCCTGTTGTAGCTTCATTACATCATTTCTTCACTTACCATCAGCATCCTACCCACCTCTAACAGTGACACTACAGTGCTCGCCGTGCTCTGTCCCCTCTATACCCCCTACACACACATCTGAGGGAGGGGCAGAACGAACCTCACTCTGTTGATAGAAATAAGTTGCTTGAAACCCAACAAACATTACCAGTAAAAGGGGGTGTGCCCCAATTTATTTCTCCCTCAGATCTTTTTTGCTCCCTGAAACATTCTCTGGAAATGAAGGGTCAGCATTGACCCACTGCCCCTCAGACTTGGTAGACTTCAATTCTAAACGTTGGTTACCATCTCCAAAATATTCCATCTTGGGGCTCACAGGAAGTTCATCAGAATTTCAGGAAAATGTGATCTCCATTATCTATCCTAACAAAGAATAGTGTTTGTTGCACTTTCTGAGATTCTACCTTCATACAATAGTTAAATGCATAGTCCCTTCCTTCAGAGATTTTAGAGGTTAAAAGAAAGAAAGCATACAGGGGGTAAATGGGCAATTTTTCTCAAGAGCTGATTTTTAAAATAATAAGTAAGTCCTCTAATTCAATATTTGGCACCACAGATTCAGTCATCAGTTTAAATATTTCTTATTATGTCTATCCTATCACTAGGGAGGAAATCTACCAGTCATCAGAATGCTTTCAGAGTAGAGAGCTTCAAGTCACGTGTCCTTTTTGAGAATATGGAAATTTGTTGAAGTGGACATTGGTACGTGAATGACATCACTTCACAAATTAGTACCATTAATGTTTTATTACATTAGTATTTTATTTATTGAATCTATTGTTTTCATTATCTTGTGTCTACTATAGCAAGTCTGCAAATTTTAGTTATTTTTTTACACCTGATATTTATCCTTCCTAGACACGGTGACGTCCTGGTTTGCCTAGCAGACTCTTTGTTTACACTTGTTTTTCTAATTATTAATGTGTCTCTCTTCACTCTTAAAAGATTTGAAATAGGAAATGCATGGCCATCCTATCCATAGATGCATTCAGTCAGATTCATCCCAACCTGTTCCCAAACAAAACCAGAGACAAGGGTTTGCCATGTCTGTGATTTACTGTGGGAAGAAAGCCGTGGGGGCGGGTAAGGGTAGACTATAAAGAGTGAAATGGGGAGGAGGAAGGGCAATGCAGGAGTGGATATTGAGCTGGACAGTCCTAGCTAGTTACCTGGGCAGGTGGACTCATGTCCTCGGGGGGGAAACTATGAAGAAACATGTGAAGTGTGCTTCCTAATTGTCTGCCTATGATGCGGAATCATTTGTCCACAAAATCCTGTTTCCCATTAAACAGGGATTTCCCCAGGGTTTGCTGTTGCATCTCTCCTGAGGATTGTGCATGAATCGGAATACTGGAGCAGGGTCGTACAGTCATCTCACACAATGACACTCAGAGGCAAAAGTTTCCTGAACAGTTGGGACAAGGTGTCATCAGGCTAAGGGTGTGCCGCTCGTTGCTACAGCACAGCTGGGGCAAAACTTTAAGCAAACATATGTGAGAAAGGACACAGAAGATGTCCAAACACACCTGACTACTTGCACCACATGGATTCACTGGTGCCCTGTATTAGCTGCAATCACTGAAAGAGTATTCAAAAAGAGAGTCAGCTCCTAAGGATGCCACAAAAAGTGGAAATTAGAGGCCAGTATTCCCGATGAACATAGACACAAAAATCAACAAAATACTAGCAAACTGAATTCAACAATATATTAAAAGGATAAAGTTGTATTTATTCCAGGGATATAAGGCTGATTCAACATCCAAAGATCAGCCAGTGTGAAGCACCACATTAACAAAATGAAAGATAAGAATTGTAGGATTACCTCAATAGACACAGAAAGCACTGGACAAAAGTTAACATCTCTTTGTGATAAAAACTCTCAACAAAGTGGATATAGATGGAAAGATCTTCAACATAATAAAGGCCTTGTCTGACAAGCCCACCGCAAGCATAATCAACAGTGAAATGCTAAAAATTTTTCTCTAGGATCAGGAACAAGACAAGGATGTCTAGTCTTACCACTTTCATGCTACATAGTACTGGAAGTTTTAGCCAAAGTAACTGGGCAAGATGAAAGAAAAAACAAAGGGAATAAAAGGAAAGGAAGGAAGGAAGGAAAGGAAAGGAAAAGAAAGAAAAGAAAAGAAAAGAAAAGAAAAAAGAAAAGAAAAGAAAAGAAAAGAAAAGAAAAGAAAAGAGAAAAGAAGGAAGGAAGGAAGGAAGGAAAGAAGTTAGGTCTAATGGGAAAGGAAGAAGTAAAACTGTCACTATTTGTAGATTACTTCATATTATATGCAGAAAACCCTAAAGACTTCATCATAAAACTGTTAGAACAAACAAACAAGTCAGCATTTGTTACGGGCATAGAGACAGACACGTAGAACAAACTGGAGAGGCCAAAGACGACACCATGCAGGCCCAGTCAGTCGGTCCTGATGCGGGTACCAGAAACACACAATAGGGGAAGGAGATGATGGGAATGTTGGAATTATCAGACCGGAAACTAAAAACAGCTCTGATTACTATGCTTATGGCTAACAGACAAAGGAGACAAGATGTAAGAAACACTTTAGGAAGATTACTTTATCAGGGGCACACAGAACAGAAAGCAGGGACTGGACTAAAGGGTGATGATCACGTTTGGAAGCAGTGTCAGGAATCTAGACATGAGGTGATGCGGGTGGCTAACAGCACCCTCGACAGACTGACCCATGCCCTTTCCAGTTCCCGCTCATGCTATTTTCAACACGGAATTTCAAAGGCTGTGCGCCCACCTTGCAGAGACGCCGTTCTCAAGGGGTTATCCTACCACAGTCAAGAGCTGTGGCTTACCAACGTCCATGTTCAGTACATTTCGGGAACTTAAAGAACCTTTGTAGCTGTGGACACTTTCAAATCTGTCATATGTTAATATTCATTAATAACTATATTTTGATGTCTCTGTGTAAAAGAGCTCAAGGAGCAGGAGCTGCTTTTATGCTCCTAGACCTGTCCCATTCCACAGGAAACAAGATTAATCCAGCAGCTTGATGCATTTGTTTAGATAATCTAGTTTCATGACAAGCCTATTATTATTTAATTAAGAAAAAACTCCAAGTACCTATTTAAAATAAAGGAATGTTAGCCCTGGCTGCGTTGCTCAGTTGGTAGAGTATTGTCCCAAAATGCCAAGGTTGCAGGTTTTATCGTAGGTCAGGGTCATACTAGAAGCAATCAATGAATGCATCAGTAAGTGGAATAACATTCTCTCTCTCTCTCTCTCTCTCTCTCAAATCAATAAATAAAAAAACGCAAGAATATTTAAAGTAGTGGACCTCAGAACATTGAATAGTTTTATGTCAGCAGAGTCCGGCAGGAGTATTCAGACACAAACACTTTGAAATGTATCATTATCAAAATTAAACAACAATAATAGGTGTATAGAAAAAATTAAATCATCACAGATCATAACATGCCCAGCTCTTTCTTGCTAATTCACTGTTCCTTACCTTAGATATTCCATCACTAAAATTCACAAGAATGCATAGGGCTGATAAAATTGCTTTCCATCTATCTTGTTTTGTTTTTTACTTTATATTACAAATATTAAATAAGTAACAACAGTATTCATTTTCCATTCCATTATACTAAAACTATTAGTATGGGGAGAAGACAGGTGAAAATGTATCCTACACGAATTTGCACATAAAATGTTAAAACGGTAAAATTTATACTGTGTTTAAATAGTGCCACTGAAGATAAAACTGCACACGATATGTAGGATTATGTGTTCAATTCAAGTCCTTGTCAGGAATTTAACTACCTCTTCCTTTCAAAAAGCCATAAAAAAGTGTTTCTCTTTGTCCCCGTAATTCAGAAAGATCATAAGGATAAAGCATGCCACAAGAGACTTATATATTTCTTGGCATTATAAACGTTTTAAAAAGAGCCTTTTTCAGAGCACACTAGAAACCAGCAACCTTTCCCTAATGTGGAATGTAACTACTTTGTAGAAATGCCAAGGGACCGAAAAGGCGGGGGGTTGGAGAGGGGGGGGCGGCTTTCTTTACACACCGAGTCTGTCACTGCATCAGTTTACAATGCAAGGCCTTGAAGAAAGACCTCTGTAAGTGGTTTTATGTTAGTCAAGGCATGGAGGAATAATGCATACACAAACCAAAAAGTGAACCCTTTGAAGAGCATTATTCAGTGCTTTTTCGTGTATTCCTGCAACCATCACTACTATCTAATCCCAGAACATTCTCATCACCCCTAAAGGGAAACCCACCCCAGTTAGCGGTCACAACCCAATTGCCCCTGCCCCAGAAAGCTCTCATCTTTCCATTTCTTTCTGTCTCTGCATTTGCCTCTTCCTGAGACTTCACATAAGCACGATCATACAATATGTAGCCTTTGGTCTTGGGTTTAACTGAGAATACTGTTTTCACAGACGCTTCATACTATAATCTGAATCAGTGCCTCATTTCTCTCTATGACGGAATGTTACGTAACGTGGGTGTACCACATTTTGCTGATTCCTTCACCTTTTGAGTATTTGAGTTGTTTCCATTTTTGGTGCTTATGAATAAGGCTGCTATGACCACGTGTGTATACATTTTTGTACATGTTTTGTGTAAACATGCTTTCAATTCTCTTGGATATATACCTACGTGTGGAATTTCTGGGTCATATGCTAATGCTAGGTGTATTTAATCACATGAGGAACTTGGAGATTGTTTTTCAAAGGAGCGGCACAATTTCACATTCCCACTAGCATGCATGAGGGTGCCGATTTCTCTATTTCTCCAAATGGGATATTCTCTGTCTTTGTAATCACAGCCACCCTAGTGGGAGTGGAGTCGCATCTTAGTGTGCTTTGGACTTGCTTTCCCTCGAGAGAGTGATGTGGAGCAACTTTTCACATGCTTTTTGGCCATTTGTATATCTTCTTCAGAGAAATGTCTTCTTAAACTCTTTGCCTTATTTTTTTACATGCATTTCCTTCATTATATTATAAAAATGCATCTATTCACACAAATGAAATACAAAAGTACAATTTAAAAAAAACAAAATCAAGCTTCTGGTGGTCAATGAGGTGACAAGGTGATATTTTGTTGATAAGCTTCAATTAAATCCTTGTCCCAAGGATTTAACCCAAGTGCCCAGTTTCAGAAGGTAAAAAAATAAAACCTCTTAATAATCTACTCACCAGGTAAAATTGTAGTGAATTCCAACAAACCACTTTCTCCTCCTTTCCCGTCTCCATCTATGCCAGTGTGCGCCAAGTACAATTCCCCTAAGCAAAGAGCAGCCTCACTCAAACCTTTCATTCTTTTTTTTCTTGATGCCTACAAAAAAATTAGAGTGTTTTATTATTTTTGACAATAGTTACTCCTTTGCCCATTTATAAATTGGGTTGTTTGTCTTTTTGTTTTTGATTTATAACCGCTGTTCGCATACTCTGGACACTATGTGATTTGCAAATATTTTCTCCCATTGTGTCCGTTGTCTTTTTGCTTCCCTGAGAGTATCATCTGAAGCACAGAAGTTTTAATTTTAGTACAATAGGAAATAATTATATGGATCCAGGCAAGTGTACTACAGTTATTCAGTTAAAATTTTCCATCAGAGGGAAAAATGAGTTTTTTATTCTCTGACATGCATTTCACAGTCCATTTTTAGCAGCAGTCCCATTCTTTAGCAGGAAAGGACCTAGAGAAGAACACAGGTCTCTCTTCATGGTAACAATGGATAACCAACGGTGAGCCTCCAATTGCTCTCTGCACCTCCCTGAAGTCCATGATTTTGTACTCGACAGAAGGCAAGAGAAAATAGGAGGAAGAAAACGTTGAGCTGCTGGTCGGTGATTCCGATATGTTTTATAGACTATACAATCAAATCCATGGTTATGTTTTATCCCTTTCTGAGCAAATACTTTCTACATCCACAGTGTTGGCAGGTCTTCCCATCACGGGGATCAAGAGTAAAACAAATGTTTACTGTTAGACTTTGTCTGGCCAGAAAAATTGTCATGGCAGAAAGTACCCACTTTTGGTAAACATTTTATTCCTAAAAAAATAAAATAAAACATGTTGCTCTACTTCCTGAAATGATGTTCTAACAAATAAAACATTAGATGCAGGCAACAATGTGGTCACGGGTAGGAGACCATAAGAAAAACGAAAGCAACACCGAACAACCCTGGGCCACAGTAAAGCTTTTACACGTGTATAAAGGTTCTCCTGTGGGTTAAGTGGGTGGTGATTAGACTTTGTGGTGATTGTGACACAAACTTAGAGCACATACTTTTTCCACTGAAATTCTTGGGTGTATTATATGTGTGAGATTTTATTTCAGAGTCTATCTATCTATCCATTTACCTCTTTACTTGTAGTGACTAGAAGGTAAAAGAAGAATGTTTAGCTAATGAGAAATTATTGTACCTATCCCTTTAAAAATTATGAGAAGCTATGGATAGAAAACCAAAGCCAGCAAAGGTTGATCATTCAGAGTATACTCCTTTTGTTCAGGTGGATTTTTTTTTAAACTTGGCTGGGTTTTCTCACCAGCATGGAAACAGTGAAATTTCGTGATAACAGTAGTGTGTAGCAAAGATTACAAATCCAGACATACCCTGAGTATCATAAGACTGAAATCTCACCGTTTACTCAGCATACGTGACCATTTGCAGTCCTGCAAGATGGAATAGTTATGGTTGGAAGGTTGTTTACTCGGGGCAAATAAGCCTACAAAGACTGTAGGGAGCTGCTAACAACACATTAAATAAATTTTCCTGCTAGGTCACTACACCGTTGGTAGCCTACATATTCACTTTATCAACCAGACTGTTTATCAAGGACTCTGCAATAAACTGAGAATTACATTTTGAAAGCTGATTTAAACTTGTTTAATGATGTTAATAATATTATAAATCCTCCCCTATGAATTTATTCTGCTTCAGAATGGCATTAGATTTTATCTGACTTGAAAAGGGTTTGGCACGCCACAGGGGTATTTGTTTTAACATTGTTTTTATTTTAGTAAAATTTTAAATGTGCAACTTTCTTAAGAACTGAAGCATTCTCATCCTGATCGGTGTGGCTCCATTGGCTGGGCATCATCCTGCAAAGCAAAAGGTCACCAGTTCGATCCCTGGGCAGGGCACAGGCCTGGAGTGCGTGTTCCATCCTGGTCGAGGAAGCAACCAATCAATGTTTCCCTTCCCTTCTTTCTCCCTCCCATCCCCTCTCTCTGAAAATGGATAAATAAGATTTGAAATTGAAGCGTTCTGTTTGGAACCAGCTGAGGGAATTTTTATTGAAAAAGATGTTGATGTGTGTATATGTTTAATTTTATTTTATTGTTGACATTGTTAGAGATGTCCCCATCCCTGACCCCTTTGCCCACCTCACCCGGGCCCAGTCCCCATACATGTAATTTTTTTTTTAGTTTAGGCAAAATAAGAAGAAAAAAATTGAGTGTGACACTGAGCAATGGCAGTGGTCAAAAATGGACTGAACTAATGAAGTGTCTTTAATTAATTGGCCTTAATGTATAAGACACCAAAAAGTGTCCTCTTTCTAGTAATTTATTTATGACAAATATAAAAAGTAACAGGAATGGAATATTATTGCTATTAAAAGAAACTTGTATGAGGTAAGAGGCATACATGTAAATTTTGTCATTTTAGTTATATCTACAAGAAGGATTTCTTATCTAACTCGGTTGAGACAAAATGTATTTGCATTGATTTGTCTCTGCTGCATTTTGATGCAAAACATGTTTAATGGTATTTTGAAAAAGAAATTCTTAGCCATGTTGCAATAAAAAAAAGAAGAAAATTTTACCCTTTGCAACAGCATGGATGGACCTAGAGAATATTATGCTAAGTGAAATAAGCCACTCAGGGAAAGACAAATACCGTATGATCTCACTCATCTGTGGAACTGAACTAACAAACAAAACAGAGACAGACTCATAGATGGAGAGTAGATGACAGCTACGGGCAGAGGGGGTTAGAGGGCAGAGAGATGGAGCAAAAAGGAAAAGGGACTCGCAGTACACAGACAACAGACAGGGTGGCGATTGTAGGGAGGGGGAAAAAGGGGAATAAATGGTAAGGGAAAAACTACAATAAAATTTTTTTAAGTTAAAATAAATAAATCTAAAAAACTGTCAAATATTGTACTCAAGCAAAAGTAGCCTTCCTATTTTCAGCTCTGCGGTGCCGCTCACTACTGCATGTCTTTGGAATTGATTTTACTCTCCAGAGCTTCAGAGAGCTGTTTTCAATATACTGTTTACTGCTATTGCTATGCAGATTTGCAATATCGGAAAAGTAACTGCATGATTTACTGTTGTTTATTCGGAATCCTTTTAAGAGAAGTCACTGCAATTGATCTAATAGGGAAATGTTTGCAGAGAATTTAGCCAGAAGAGGATGGCTAAGACTTCATAGATTGCTTTCATATTGCAGGAGGAAATGCATGGGAATTTTCCTGTGTATCAGTACCTGACTTTCATAGTACGAGGAAGTTTTACAAACATAATTTACTACTGCCTCACTAAGGCTTCCTTTTCTGTTTTCCTAAGCAAAAGGATACAAAGAAATCTGTAATAACAACTTGGGGGCAAGCTGAGGGATGAAAACATCAACTGTTTTATGTCAAAAATATTGCATGTGATGCTGATACCATTATCGTATTTCTTCCTCTGCAAATATGTATGAACATGTTCCTAGGCGTCCTACTCAGACAAGGCAACATATTGTCTCAATTTAATCAGATACAAAATCCTTCATTTAAGTAAAATGAAACACAAATAATAATAAAAGAGAAATTAGCTTCACTTAACAGTGGTTATGCTACTAGATTTCTAAGCTTGTAAAATATTAAATAGCATATAGTGTTAAAATTTTTTAATACTTAGCAATAATTAGCTGACCATATTTTCTGAACCAAAAATTGGAATGCATGTCCTAGAGTTTCTTACCACAGTGTCCCAGAATTAGGACCTACTATTTGGAATCTCTTGGTGTTGGAAAAGGTAGAGCCTTATTAGCAACTTGAGTAAAATAACTAAAAATAAAGTCCATGACACCATGATGTAAACAGTGACATCATAGAATGATACATTTAGTATCATTTCTGTTTGGTACTATGTTACAACTTAGAAACATAAATATTTTGTGCCCTTTGTTCAAAGGGGCTCATTTGGACAAAGGGCTCATTTTAATTAAGCAGAGGCAGACGTGTTTGAACCATGCATGAGATGCAGTTGTCCAAAAGAAAAAAAAAAATGAAGATTCCCCGGAAGTGGTCATTTTCATGATGCTCAGTAAATTTATATGTCCTTGCAGCTTCAAACATAGCTCATTCGAGAAAAGTGAGGACTGTAAGCACCCTTCAAATAGAAAAGTAAAACATAAAATGTAAAACTTAGAAAAATTAATACTATCCTGAGTATACTTTAATACTTAAAATACATCCAGTTTCCTATTTTTGCTAGTCATAATAAATTAGGGAAGTTAGTTTTAGACATAGGAATTTTGGAGTGGTAAGGAAATGCATTTCTGTACCTTAGGGACAAATTTCAATAAAACTGAAGATTAAATATCTTTATTTTAAAAATGGTAATCAAAGTTCTACTTTTTAAAGTGCAGCATAAGGCATTCAGGCAATTCTAATCTGTAGAATCTATATATTAATTTAGACAGAAATAGTAAAATAAATTATTTCAGGGAATTGGGAAATTACCAAATGACATCAACAACTTTAGAAGTGTTTATTCATAAAAAAACTGGTGCTGCATCCAAAAAAAAAAAAAAGGCACTTTTAGCGGGTTTGCCTAGAGATATTCCCATTCTCCACCACTAAAGCAATGTAAACTGACAGATTACCGGCTGGAGGTGGTGAATTGGGTTTGGGGTCACCAACAAAGCAGCTAAGCATTTACCAGATGATGT
This sequence comes from Micronycteris hirsuta, assembly GCA_004026765.1. Classification (NCBI taxonomy): domain Eukaryota; kingdom Metazoa; phylum Chordata; class Mammalia; order Chiroptera; family Phyllostomidae; genus Micronycteris; species Micronycteris hirsuta. The sequence goes on along the minus strand of PVJI01002817.1, from coordinate 69,262 downwards.
AGCTGAGAAAGGACCACTCGGGTAGAAACACAGAAAAGACAGACAACATACACACCATTGAAGAACTTCTAAATGACACATGTGTGCAGGAGATGCTAGAGAGCATGGTGAAAATCTAAACCCTGGAAGGACCTGTGAGTATGCTGCATCTGGAATGCATTCTTCACCCTAAACAAAGCTCAGGGGGCAAAGAGGGGACACTTTTCTGGCTTGGGGTGTCTCAGCATAATCTCCGCATAAGTAATTGCATAATCACTAAACAACACAGCTGAGTGGAAGACTCAGGAAGATAGAATTTTTTTTAAGTACAAAGAAAAAGCCTGACAAGAGAAATTATTTCTGTACACTAATTTATAGTTTGAGTCAAGGCAAGTTAATTATTAAAGCAAGGCAAAGCAAAACAAAATCAACGACCTTTAGAAGAACAATGCAGAATCCAGAGTTGCTACAATGTATTTGCTACAATATTCGATTTTTAAACAAAAATAGTAGACATAAAAAGACCAAAGAAATTTTCAGGCATAAGGAGGGGAGAATAAAAGTAAACAGAAGCCGGCACTGAGTGGGCACAGATGTTGTATTTAGCCAAAAAAAAAAAAAGAGGGGAGTACAAAACTTTTTCTATCATTTGTTTCAAACAATCAAAGACAGATAGGCTCAAATGATAAAGACTGCGGGCTTGGAGAGAGGACACGGTTGGGGGCCAGTCACGGTGGAGTGAAACGGAGTGAAGCTCTCCTGCGATGGGAAGGGCAAGGCTGCCTGTCGTCACGGTGAGGACAGCCATAGGGATGCTGTAAGTTAGCCAGGAGGATGGAAGGAGGCAGAGCAGAAGAAAAACCAACACGAAAGCAAACAAAAACATGAGCCCAGTGATACAGAACCCTGAAATAAAAGGAGGGTGGATGTCAAATCTTGACAAACGTAAAGGCAGAGGAGAAATGGGGGCAGTTCCCGTCCTCGTGGTCATGTTTCTGATGTGATTCCAGCAGGAAGGCTGGCCGAGAATGCCTAATAGCACAGCATGCGGCAGTCCTTGAGATAAGACATGTTCTCGCTACAAAACTTTTTTTTCTCCCCAGCAGCACTACCCACATTCGTATATCTTGCTAGAGAAAAAGTGATGTGTGCCCCTCTGGATACATTTACACGAACTTGGACCCGAAGTTTCACTTTTTCAAACACATTGGTAAAATCTAGTTCTAAGAAATTTATGACACTGCCTGACTATTCAGGGCTCCGACATCACTCCTGGCAGTTATGTGAAATGAACAGCAGACTGTCATCCTCGAAAGCTTTGCTCTTTGGTTGAACCTGTAATGATTTTGCTGGCCTTTTATTACTTAAGAGAGCAAGGGAAGATGGACTGCTGAGTTATTATAATAAGAATGTTTGTGCTGGGATTTAGGCAGCCACTGATCCAACCAAGAGGTTATATTCTCTAGTTCAGCATTTGCTTTTTTTTCTTTATTGTGATTTGCTTTTGTACTAGCAGTAATAAATAATACATCTCTCAATGCAGCCCCCCACAGGCCTGGAATTCAAAAGCCATTCAATAACAAGTTCTCCCTTTGGAACTCCAAGTACGGAGCTGCTGGTTGAGACAAATCCATCCCCAATATTCAGAGATAATAGAAAGTTAGAAGTTTAAAAGTACCTGTGCTGTGTTATAAAGCAAAGGCTGCACTCCAGTGCGAGACTAGCATAATTCAAAGAGGGCATCTTTCTCGAGCAGCGAACATTCTCAAGACACTAAAATGACTAATAACCTGTACTTACAACACATCTTCTTACAAAGGAGCTTAAAATGTCTTACTAACATGGTTTCATTAAATCTACCTTCATCTCCATGAAATGTGTGGTGAGAGTAGTCTTCACTATTGCTCCTTCCTTTAGCTCTGGTTCAGGTGACATGTGACAAGCTGAGGCATAGACCCAGGTCATTCTGGGGATTGGAGATAAGAGTTCTTTTCACTTGTTTCCTCCACTTTGCTGTATGGTGAGTGATACTGTTTCCTTAACACAGGGGGTCAGAAGGGTGAGAATATAGTTCAGTATAACCAAGCTAATATTCTACACTAAATTCACAATACTATCAATAAGCTCCCATTTATCTATGTTCTTAGCCATTAATTAAAAACTTTCAAATAATCATCTGTCCTACTCTGACAGGCAGTGAGGAAAATTTGTTGTGAAAAATAAGAGAGTAATCACTAATCAGCTGTGTGCATTTCTACTTTTGACGAATCTGAATTTAGAAAAGGAGAGAACTGCTGAAAAGCACTAAAATGATCTGAATGATGTATTTTCCTAAAATAACAGTATTGTGGTATTTAAAAAAAAAAAGTCTTCACATTCTTTTAAGTGGTCAAATTGGAAGGCAATTATTTCAAATTTTAATTATAACCGAAATAACTTCATTAAAATTTTCATTATAATGTAAATGCATGCATTTGGCAATGTTGATGCCTTTACATGCTGTTGTCCGAAGTCTTTTTACTGGTTGTTCAGTTGCAACAACATTCTCTTGCCGTCTGTGCCTCTGCCAGACTCTTCCTTCTGCCTAAGTACACCAGTTTTGTGTCTTTTAATTTTTTTATTTAATCTTTATCGTATTTCCAATGTGTAAATGTCCCATAGTTGTTTTAGCCACATATCTATTGATGGGCACTTGGGCTGCTTGGTGACTGTAAAAAATGCTGCAGTGAACATAGGGGTGCTTATGTTCTTTCAAATTAACATTTTAGGTCCTTTAGATATATTCCCAGAAGTGGGATCAGTGGGTCAAAAGGTAGATCCAGTTTTACTTTTTTTGAGATATTTCCATACTGCTTTCCACAGTGGCTGCACCAGTCTGCATTCCCAACAGTGCAAAAGGGTTCGCCTTTCTCCACATCCTCGCCAGCATTTGTTTATTGATTTATTGATGGTAGCCATTCTGACAGGTGTGAGATGATATCTCACTGTGGTTTTAATTTGCATTTCTCTGGTGATTAGTGACATTGAGCATCTTTTCATATGTCTATTGGCCATCTGTATGTCCTCTTTGGAGAAGTGTCTATTCAGGTCCTTTGCCCATTTTTTAATTAGATTGTTTACTTTTCTGGTGTGGAGTTTTGTAAGTTCTTTTTAAATTTTGGATATTAATACCTTATCAGATGTATTGGAAAATATGTTGTCCCATTCAGTGGGTTGTCTTTTTATTTTGTTGATGTTTTCCTTTGCTATGCAAAGACTTTTTAGCTTGAAATAGTCCCATTTGTTTTGTTTTTTTTTTCTTTTGTTTCCCTTGCCTGGGGAGATAGAGCCAATAAAATATTGCTACAAGCAATGTCTGAGATTTTGCTGCCTTATGTTTTCTTCCAGGATATTTGTGGTTTCAGGTCTAATAACATTTAAGTCTTTGACCATTTTGAATTTATTCTTCTGTGTGGTGTAAGAAGGGTCATTTTTCTACATTTATCTGTCCAATATCTCCAACACTATTGAATAAATTATCTTTAGCCCATTGTATGTGCTTGTTTCCTTTGTCATATTAATTGACTATAAAGGTGTGGGTTTATTTGGGGGCTCTCTATTCTGTTCCATTCATCTATGTGTCTCCTTTTATGCCAGTACCAGGCTGTTTTGATTACCGTGGCCTTGTAGTGTAGTTTGATATTAGGTAGTGTGATTCCTCCAACTTTGTTCTTCTTTCTCAGTATCCCTCCGGAACTTCAGCTGCCACCTGCAGGAGCCAGCCAGCCCTGTTGCACCTCCTCTGCACTGCCTACCAGTCTTGCTATGGTAAAGGGGTTTCTTCTCTCTGTCCTTGGTTTTTTGCCTTCTCTCCAGCTCATTTCAGTTGGTTATTCTGGATGATTTCTCTACAATTTAGTTGTAATTCCAGATTGGTCCTGGGAGGAGGTCAGTGTAGCTTCCATTTACACCTCTGCTATCTTGGACCTTTTTAAAGTATCTCCTAAGCCACACAAAAATGTAGGTCCTCTCTTGCACTGGCCCCCACTGTGCTATGAAAAAACATCATCTGTAGTTCTCCCCTCAACTGTTCAGTACGTGCTAATGTTCTAGTCCTCTCTTAGACTGTGCCCTGCTTGAAGGGAAGGGAGCGCAACTTCTCCCTCACACAGTCCTGCTGCCTGGCAGGTGATGTGTGATATGCACTCTAAATGAAGGATGATTTCAATGATCCTTGATGATTGCGGTGTATCTTAACACCTTACTCTATTTACTTACTAAATGAGTCTGTAACTACATAAATGATAAATGAATCATTCAACTGATCAATAAATGTATTTTTTAATGATTTTATTGTTGTTGAATTACAATTGTCTGCACTTTCCCCCCATAACTGACCAATAAATGTATTTTGGTAAACATGAGCCTCCTTCAGGTACCTCTTAGTACAAGTGCACTGCAGTAGAAGGGTTAACTTTCAGCCCCTGTGAGTCATCTAGGTGAGTGCAAACTCAAACCTGGGCCATACACGGAGTCTCTTGGTTTCCACAGTTTATTCACAATGAAGAAAGGTATGGCTTCTGACAACAGCATTTTGTCAGTATTGTTGTTTTTAAATATGTTCATGATGTTTTCTTATTGTTCAAAAATATACTGGTTGCCATCTTGAATGTCTGTCATTTATCAAGTTACTAGTACAGGGTTTAAAAACTGTCTTTTCACAAATCAGCCTTGTCCCCAACATGGGTAGATCCACAGTTATTTAAAAGCATTTAAGTCTTTCTATGTTTTAGCACAGTGGAACAATTTGGGTCCTCAGAGTTTGGGTCTCATGACTCCAGATAGATGAAATATTTTCTTTACCTTCTGTTCCCATCACACAGGACCCCTCAAAACTCCATTAGAGGCAGAGTTTAAAGAAAATGTATATAACATTGTGGTAACAATATTGTATCTCATTTCATAAATTGACAATCTAAATATTGTGTTGTGAAAATTTAGAAATGTATCTTTCTCCTCTTAAAAGGCATCCTCGTCGACATACCATTTGGCATTAACTTATGCATTTAGTAATGTCAAGAAGTGCTATGACAAGGTACTGAAGAAAGAACTTTTCCCAGATAATTAATGCACTCAGCCACCATGATGCCTTGCCAAACACATGCAGGAATCAGTATGCAGAGAGTTAAGGAAGCATCTTTGATGGTATTTGAATAAAGTCCTGTAATTCAGTATCTCATCTAGCTCAGTGGCATAAAGGTGTTGCTGAGCCTTTAAGGATGCTATTATCATAATCATATTAATTCTGGTGAAGAGCATTTTGCAGCAGTGACTACACAGCAAAGGCCACTGGCAGCTGTGAAATGGTGTTGAAATGTAAGAGATTAAGTGCACCTTATCAGTCAGTCTGCAATCATACCATTAAAATGCATGAGTTTCCCATGATGGTGCTTTCCAATAATAACAAATTACCCAGGGAGTTTATTTATTTAGAATTTTCAGGATTTCACCAGGGTTTTTTTTTTTTTAATAGACAATTTCACTAGGTATCTACATACACACACAGAGTGAGTATTTCATTGAGGCTTTGATTTGTGGTGTATGTGGATTCAAAACGAATATTTTCCCTTGCCCATGTGTTTGTGACTGTCCTCAAAAAGAGATTAACCAGGTATTATCCATAGAAATACCATGGTAATGGTAATAACAATTATATTTATTTTTAACTTAATATTTATATGTGATTGGTTCTACTGTCATTACACTGTTACTCTGATGCTAAAGCCAGGTAAGAATATTATGACAGAAGAAAATGGCAGGCCCACATACATCACTGATGAACATAGATGCAAAAATATTCAATAATATTAGCAAACCAAATTGAATAATATATTAACATATACGAGATATGCCACATTAATAAAATGAAGGATAAAAACCATCTCATTATCTCAACAGAGGCAGAAGTAGCATGTGACAAAATACATCCACATATGAAAAAAGTCCCAATGAAAGGGATATAGAGGGAATATACCTCAATATAACAAAGGCCCTATATGAGAAGTCCACAGCTAATATTATATTGAATGGTTAAGACGAGAAACAAAAAAAAATGAAACCTTCTCCTGTATAATCTGGAAACATTTAAGGATACCCACTTTTGCCACTTCTACTCACCATGGTACCAGAAATCCTAGCCAGAGAAATTTAGAAAAAGAAAAAAAGAAAAATAAATAAAATGCACCCCAGTCAAAAGGGAAGGAGTAAAATCAGCTGTTTGTATATTATATGCTTAAAAAACATATTTATAAAAAACCCCTAAAGATCCCACATATATAAATTAGAGCTATTAAACTTGGAAAAGTTTTTAAAACTCCAGCAAAGTTGGAGGTAAAAATTAACACACAAAAATAAATTGCATTTATATACACTAACAATGAACTATCTGAAAAAAAAATTATAAGACAATCCCATTTTGCATAGCATTAAAATAGTAAAATATCTAGTAATATATTTTACATGCTACAGTAATCAAAACAATATAGGAGTTGGCAAAAGTAGGTTTACAGTTGATAATATGAAAAATAATACAATAATAAGAATAAACTGTGTTTCACATACTCACGACTGTATACCTACTTTTGCCCACCGCTGCATGGCACTGGCATAAAAACAAACCCAGGCCAGTGGAACAGAACACGGAGCCCAGAAGTTACACCAAACTTACACAGTCCACTGATCTTCCCCACAGTGGCAAAAATAAACAATGGGGCAATAATAGTGTCTTCAATCAATGATGTTGTGAAAATTGGATATCTACAAGCAAAAGAGTAAATTGGATTTGAATGAATTAAACACTTAAAAATTATGCCTGAAACCATAAAACTCCAAGAAGAAAACATAAATTATGCCTGAAACCATAAAAATCCAAGGAGGAAAAGCTTTTTGACATGTAATAGGTACAAATCCATCAAATGAAAAAGCACAGCAAAATAAACAATCAACAGATTGAAGAGGAACTTATGTAATGGGAGAAACTATACGCAAACCACATGTATAAAGGGTTAATTTCCAAAATATGCAAGGAACTCTTACAATGCAATAGCAAAAACAAACAAATAAATATATAAAAATGAACAGAGGGACTGAATAAATATTTCTTCTAAGAATACATACAACGGCCAACAGATATACAAAAAGGTGCTCAATGTCACTAATCTCCAGGGATATCAAAATCACAATCAGACATCACCAAATACCCAATAGGATATCAATTTTTTTAAGGTAGTAAGTGTTGGCAATGATGTGAAGAAAATGGAACCCTTGTGTACTGTTGATGGGAATATTAAGTGATACAGTAACTATGGAAAACATTATAGATGTTTCTCAAAAAAATTAAAAATAAAACTACCATATATGTGTTCTAGCAATTCCACTTCTGGGCATATACCCAAAGGAAACTAATTCAGTATTGAAATGGTACCCACACTCCCATATCCATTGCAGTAGTAACCACAATAGGCATGATATGAAAACAACCCAAATGGCCACTGATAGGTGAGCGATTCAAGTGTAAGTGTGTGTGTGTGTGTGTGTGTGTGCGCACGCGCACATGAATGGAACACGCACTGAAACAAATATCATTCAGTCTTAAAAAAGGGAAATTCTGCCTCTTGGGACAACAACCTGTTGGGAAGAAAAGGGTGACCTTGGGAGACATTATGCCAAGTTAAATAAGACAGGTGTAGAAGGACAAATACTGCATGATACCACTTATACGAGGAATTTAAAATAGTCAAACTCATAGAAGCGGAGAGTAGAAGAATGGATGCCGGGGACTGGGAGAAGGGAAGATGAAGAGGTTTGAGTTATAGGGTGCAAAGCTGCAGCTGTGCAAGATCTTCCGTAGAGCCCGGTGCCTCTAGTAAACACTGTTACATCATAAACTTAACATTTTGCTAAGATAGTAGATCTCATGTTGTGTTATCACATAACAAACAAACAAATAAATAGGGTGGGTGGAAGTTTTAGGTGGTTATGGGTATGTTTATGGCATAGGTTTTGTTGAAGGTTTCATGGGTTTATACTTGCAACTCATCAATATGCTCAAGTGCATACTTGGGGAGAATTTTTGGTAAGCCTCTGAGAGCAGTAAACTTAAATATCTGCTGGGATCGTTTTGCGTTGAAGTATAAGACCAATCTTGGATCTAAGAACACAATTCTATGGAAAAAATAAAATAATGGAATAATGTACACTTTGATACTTATGCTGGTTTTTAACCACAGAAGGGGGATGAACCATAAAAGATCACAAACTTAGAATAACTATTCCAAAATAAGGTATATAAAAAAGGGGGAAACATCTTCCATGATTATATTCTGATAAATTTATTATTTATCAATCTGTGAAAGAGGAAAAAGCTATCAAGTGGTTAATTTCAGAATTTTATCATTTTTGTTCTCTTTTTATGCAATTACTTCATTCACTTCAAAAGGAGAAAACCAGGAGAGTATACCCCTTAAATAAACAACAGGGGGAAATGGGGGTGGGAGATGTTTGATTCTCATAAACTAGTGAGCTATTAGTGTCATTTTATATCAGAGGTTTTGAATTTATTGTCTTATCTGCACAGAGCAAAGTAATCTGGTATTGAGTCAAGTTATTATTTGTCTCCTTTCAATGCAAGGCATATTAAATAGTATGTAAATCAACACGTCAAGCAAAACCTATTTATTGTCACAGAAAAGTCATTTGGTAGACAGCTTGTCAGAGACTGAAAAATTAACATCTGCTTTAGATACTTTTTCTTCCCAACAGGTTGATACTCTCAGGACAAATATATATAACATAGCCTGGTATCATTAAAGGTATCACTATGTCTCCTGCATCTGAAGCTTAATAAAAAGTAGTAAAATAAGTTTTAAATGTTGTTGTTGCTTTCAGAAAGTAAGTTTGTGCTTTAACTCTAATTGAATTTTAATAATTTCAAAGGTATATTCATGCCTTTATGATAATTACTCAACAAAAGAGAGATTTAGCATTAATCAAATTTATCGAAATCACGGAAGGGAAGAAGTACAGTTGGAAGAGCTATTCTCATTCACCATTATTTTCCATTTATTTGGCTGCCCAATCCTCCTACTCTGTCATGGGAAAGTAGCAAAATGAGGGAACTGATCTCAGATGATCTTCTGCAAAATATCTCAGGGCTGGAACTTTTGGGAATATCTCCCAAGGAAGGATCAGGAAAAAAAAAAAACCTACCAAGTTTGATATATCTGGTGCCCTTACTCAACAATTAAACATACAGCAAAGATGCTAATAATAAATACAGAGATGAATGAGGGATAATATAAGAACATCTAAAATGTTTGGCATCACAACAGTTCGAATAATGCCTTAAAATAAACCACATGTTAAAACCCCAAACGAACAAACAAACACTACTCAGCAATGAGCTGTGCGGTGTGAGTGATACTGGGATGAATGCATCTAGTGGTAAGGAATCAATGGTGACACTTAAATACTGTTCTGATGATTTGTTTACTATGACAATTACTATTATAATAGTAGCAGTAGCATGAATCGTTATGGATTTGGAAGAATCCAGCAACACCAATTCATAGAGTCTAGATTTACCTTTACATAAAGAGTTCATCAAGTTTAGCAAGAGTTGAAATGCATTGCCTATCACAGAGCGATCACTTTTATCTACAAGGTCATTGACCAGCTTGAACACTTCAGTGATTCCCCTTCTTTTAACCAATTAAACACACATTTTTTAACCTGTGATGTGGGCTGACCTAAACCATTTCACCTTTTCCATTTACTAATTTGGGGAAAGGGAGATTATCAGTCCTAATAGATAGATACAGTTGAGAACCACAAGTACCCTCCCCCATCACGCAACCAGATAGTATGAAATCAAGTCTCAGACATAGTTCTGACCCCACACACATATCAGCAACCTGGCACACACAATATCATGTAACCTTTTGTTATTTGATCAATAATATCTCATGTGTTTCTTCTCTTTTGGGCCTCAAACTATGACCTTCCATCATAGATTCAATGGAGGCAAGTGGAACAACATCGTGGTGGCAGAATCTGGCCACCTTTCTGGTTGGATCGGGGACAGAACAAGTAGGTGGAACAGAGCCCTAAACCAAGAATGTGCTCCAAGGATTATGGGCTGCTGAGCTCCCTAAATTTTCTCATCTTTGTCTGTGCAGGGGTGGAGGTGCCATACATTTAATCGAGCCCATCTATGTATCTCGAATGAAACATGTTTTACCAATGAAAAAAATATTTTTATCTTTCTTTATACTACTTATGAAGAAATTAGTGCCAATCGTGATAATATAATGGGACTACTTGTCACTGCTATCTTTGAAGGGTAGAATCCTCACCAGATCTTTAAATGCCAAATAACCACTCTTGGACTAAGCGTTCCTAATGACTTGGGGGTATTTTGACTATGCCCTAAGGTGTCTAAAGGTAAATTAAAATGAACACCTTTCCACAATACTGTGCTAAACTTTCTTCCTTTAACCACAGAAAACATGACACAGGTAAGGCCCTCTGTGCTATGGTTTTCCTTACAATCTTCCCTAAATTCTCCCTCATATTCTCCCACCAAATAACTCACTAGTCTTCAAAATATGCTGTGCCATTGTCTACACTGCTTTCTCTGGAAAAAATTCTCTCTCCTTATTGTTATTTAAAACATTTAATCTATCCGTGACAGCTCATGGTTAAAACAAATTTATCATATATTGGGTAACATTTCCAAATGCCCCTCTACATATTTAATAACAAATTTCCTATGTGTTTAATAGCAAATTGCATCGAGTCCTTTATTTACTACACATTTATTGTGTAGAGACCCTGTACTGAATATTGGAACCAAACAGTGCATCTTGTCCCTGAACCCAGAAGGCTTGCCAGCATGTGGGCAAGCCAGTGGAAAACACTGTAATCAGTGGTCTAGCAGAGCAATGCACGACAAATCTGCTGCCTGCACAGCCTGAGAAAGGGACCTTCTAAGCCAGCGTGAGAGAGCAAAATTTGATTTTACATGAGCATATTATGTGACCCTTTTTGTGCCTGTGTGTGCCATGGTAAGAAATTGGAATCAAAATGTATAAACTGTGGCAGTCATTGAGCTAGGAGACATAAGGAAAGATTTCAAAATACCAGTTTAGAAAGATCACCCTTACACAGGAGACAGATCGGAGAGAGCAGATTGGAGAGAGCGGTCAGAAGTGCCAGTGGTCCACTGGAGCAATGAGAAAGGCCTGGGGTCAGCCAGAGGCAGTGGGGATGGAGGAGGTGAACATGGGACCAGAGAGGACATGTAATTAAAGTGCATTAACGACACACAGCAAAAGCATAAGACTGAAGACAGAGTTGACTGTCAGGCCTAGAGCATCAATGTCTGTGCTGCAGGAAGGGAGGAGACACGCCAGAGAAGCATCTCAGTGAGGGAGAGGAAGCCAGTGATTTCCAGGGTAAAAATGGAGTCAAAAGAGAACACAGGGTGTCTAAAAGGTAGTTTTATATATCATTCTAGAGTGTTTGAAAAATACTGGACAGAAATAGGCATTTGGGTTCGTCATTACAAACGATGTGATTAAAGAAGGGACGTGAACAAGAACGCCTGAGTGAAGCATTAAGTAGTTGGAAAGGAAGCCTAGGCTTCGTCCTCGGAAATAGCATCATTTAAGATTTGCATGGACAGAAATAAATCGACTGAAGAGCAATAGGAGGGAGCAGCCAGAGAAGAAGAAGGGAGCCAAAAGAAATTGGGGGCATGTAAAGGAAGAGAGCCAAGAATTTCAAGATAAAGACGGTCCACTTTGTCAATTACTCCACAACAGCAAGTAAAGGAAACAGAGAAATAAGAAAAAAAGATTCCATTAGATATAATTCCTAGAAAGACCACAGTGAAAATAAGTCCAGTGAAGTACTATCGGAATATAGATAAAAATAGCCTTGGCTGGTGTAGCTCAGTGGATTGAGCATGGGCTGCGAACCAAAGGGTCGCTGGTTCAATTCCCAGTTAGGGCACATGCCTGGGTTGCATGCCAGGTCCCCAGGAGGGCCATGTGAGGGGCAACCATACATTGCTGTTTCTCCCCAGCTCTTTCTCCCTCCATTCCCTTCTGTCTAAAAAGTAAATAAATAAAATCTTTAAAAAAAAAAAGAATATAGATAAAAATAGCATTCAATGCTACCCTATGCTCCCTTTAAGCAGTAGTGTTAAAACACTGTGTTTTTTTCTATCCCCCACTATGATGTCATAATGACTAATGTTGTTTGTACTCTAGCACCGAGGGCTATACTTCATAACACACTCCTGAATTATATTAACTTTGTGTTGGGGACACATGATACTCTAAAAATTATTTTCCTATATAGAAAATCCATTCATTTGACTTTATACTTGGTAAAAAAATTAATAGAAGTCTCATATCCATTACAATGCTGCTCGTGCACTCTGAATTTACACAGGTAGAAGGCAGGGTTGGCAAGGCCCCATACTCTGCCAGGGACGTGAATCCCAGGTGCTTCTTGCAGAAGAAAATAAGACATTTCAATTCTTGTCTTGCAGGTTTCATGAACTCAGGGAAATAGAGCCAGTCTGAGGACTCAGGGTGGGAAGCAATAGAGATGTCTGAGAGAGCAATTCGGGACCAGAGAAGGCAACACTGGGAGACACCACAGTCACCGCTGCTGTCTGTTACAGACAATAACTACCTTCGACTCACCGAGGACTGTGGCTCCTCGAAGCCACAAACAAACAAACAAACAAACAATTGCCTCTCATGGCCCCACTTACAAAGTGTTAACAGTCCTCTGGCACCCAGAGAGCTTGAAATTCAAGGCCAGGCAGCAGCCAGCTGTGTCCCATTTGCGGTGATTCTCTCAAGAGCTATCTTGAGCCTTTCTACCACTTTCTACACTGTGCTTCCTTGATTTGATGCTTCTGGGTAAAAATGAGAATGTAGTATACCAAGTGACTCCAGACCTGGCCTAGGTCACACAGACTAATTCTCAGCTCGGCCAGAAGCCACTACTGCTAGCTTTTCATATGACAAAATGCAACTATTACGCTGACTCCAATGCTGAGTGCACAAACTTGGAAAAAGCCCTGGGGTGCCATGATGTTTGCAATATCTGTGAGTGACGGCCCCCTTAGCAGGGTCTCCTGCCTCCTGCTCTGCCGGTGATATCCTAGTAACCAGGAGCAGCCCGCGGGATTCTACAACTCTCACTCTCTCTCATTTCTTTTTCCTTACTTCACAATAGCCTGATTTAGTCGTTGTCATATAGTCTTTACTCTTCTTGGAATCAGGAGATCTGTTTTAAAAGTATTACATGATCAAGACTGGCAGAAATTTAGAACTCTTTTAAATTTAAAACCAATTTAAATTGCAGATATCTTTACTTAGCCTTAGAAATTCCACTGCATTCACAAAACTCTTAAAAGAAGGCAAAAGGCCTATTCCAAGTATACGAATGGAAATTTCTTTTCTTTAACTTTCAAAACCAGATACATTGCTCATTGATTTATAATTCTTCTTTATTGCAGGCCAAACAAGGCCTGTGTGTTAGGAAAAGAATAAAAAGAAATGGTTCAGGTGAACTATCTCTTCCTCCTGTAATAAATATATATATATATATATATATACACACACAATCTATACTTAACATTTTTTTCTTTTTCACTCACTAATTTCTTTCAAAGCAATTATTCTGAGTAACTAAAGACAAAAAAAAAACATCAGTACAATTGACTCAAATAATCGAGAGACTTAAATAATGTCTAGAGAGGGAAAGAAAAGGCATTCCATGCCTACCCAGCTACATCACTGGTGACGTCCTCGTGGACCACACCCCTGGAAGCCCCTGGGCTCTTTCCCTTGGCTGCAGGGATCGTTGAAAAGGCCGCACATATGGGGACACGGACTCAGCATTCTTAGTTCCACCAGGAGCCAACCCCACCGAAGTCTGGCCATGGCCACCACGTCCGAACTCTGCTTCACATGGGGAAATAGCTCCGTAAAATGTATTCGAACTACTGACTTCATTCCTCATCAGTATCTGGGAATACCTCTACTCTTTCATTACAGTTGGAAATAATCTCTTTTATCTCCCTTCTATATATCGTATTTATTTAATATCCTTAAGCTTTTATGTACAAGAAAAGAAAGAGATGTTGTCTTCCTGAAATTTTGATTCAAGTATACAAAGACTGCTGAAACAAAACAATACTAGGGACCTTGTTATCCAGGTGGACACATGGGGACAGCCCAGGGAGAGAATATTCGCAGCAAAACAAAAATTAATCTCTCAAAAAAGTATCCTGCCAGTATGGTGGTGAGGGCCCTATACAAACCTGTAGAGCAATACCTTTGACCTCTTTTCCCCCAACGTTTTATTGAAAAATAATGTATAATTGTGTGTGTGTGTGCATTACTATATAGAGAACAAAGTGCAGTTAGTTACCTGAAGTGTATAGCTCAATATATTTCACAAGGTAAACAAACTCAGGTAGCCAGTACCAACATCCCTCACCCCCAAAATAGCACGACCCCCAAGCAAGCCTCTTCTTACACCATCATTCCAGTCACTTGCTAAGGGAATAGAATAGAGTAGCTGCTGTCTGGCGTCTGTGAGTCCTGCCCTTAGCTCCTTTTTGCTACATTTATGAAGTGGGGGTTTAACAGTATCTTCAGGCTGGGCGTGTTAGGAGAATTAAATGAGTTAATGTTTGTGAAAAGCTTAGAAGAGCCTATTGCACAGTAAACACTGTGAAACTGTGTTTCTTAAAATAATTTTAGAAAAGTTAATCCATGCTTGATTAGTGATGTAAGTTTTATAAAGCCTAAACCTAACCTAAACTAAGAATTGCAATTAAAATAGTTAAATTCGCACATGATGAAGTAAATGAAGATCTGCCCTAGTTAAACCAAAAATCAATTTCACAAATGTATTATTCATTTTTATGGAGACCTTAGAAAAATATTATACTGATTTTTCAGATTGATTCAGTTGAGATAAAATTTAAATGTAGATATACATCTCAATAGTGGTTGAACACAGTTTCTCTCTGAAACCCAACACTTTTTTTCTTATTGTGAAATATTTAGACAACCTGTCATGTGTCATTTCAAAAAACCTCTAGGTATTGTCTCCATTTACCTGTTGTATTAAACATTTGTATGTTATTCATACACAAGTATTATTAAGTTGAAGAAAGTAGACTTAATAGGATTGCAAATCTTTGGATTGAATAAATGCAGTTATTGAATTTAAGAAAATGCCACATAACCTTCTTAAACAAAGTGCACCTAGTAATGATATATCTGCCACCAGATGAAAGTGGTTCACTACATACCAAAAAGGGATGAGATTAACATTAAGAATCCTGTTTCATTTATCATTTTATGGAATTGATTTTCTGTCTTCAGAAATAAAGAAACTTTGTGACTGAGCCACCAGAAGGCAGCATGACTTGATTCCAAACACTTTTTTTAAAGGAAAAGAAAAGAAAGCACAGAATAATTTTGCCAAGTTGAAAGAACAACATAAAGATTAAAATACCATTTTTCATAAATCGTATTGTTCTTTGTTTATTATTGAACACCTATTATGATTGCTTTAATTTTCTGAAAATCTTTATACTTATCCACCCCTAAATTATGTTTCTAAGTATTCAGGAATATTAGACCACCAAACACTTATATATGAAGATAAAATTTCCAAGGTTAATCACTGGAAAACTACAGACCCCAAACTAAACTGAAGTCACTCATGTTGAGGATGAAATAGTTAGACAATGCAGGCTCATTAAAGAAAAACAAAACCTAGCCTTACCTAACATAAGTTGCAAAAATTCACAGCTCTTCCCAGAAAACAGCAGAGGACGACAATTAATTACCAAACCCCAAGTCTGTTCATGCCATGTGTGAACTTCCTTGTTTCCCCAACCCAACTACCCAGGTTTAAATAAGGAAGAAGATCACCAGGCAACCAATTAGCTGAAAAAGCCAAATCACTTTCACGTTTACCCCATCAAATTTGATCTATGAGCAAATCAGAACTAATTGCTCCAATAGCCTTGAGTTTCCTGGCTTTGCAGGTCAAAACCCCTGTGATAAACTCATCCTTCTGCTTGGTTTTGCTCAGTGTGCAATTTGATTTTTGATAAAAACACATGCAAAACAACCAAACATCAAAGGTTTAGCACTGAAATTGAGAAAACACTTAACAAGCAAACTTAAAAACACATCATATCCAGTTCAGAGGTGCCCCTTCCTTACAGATGGCGATTCCCTTCACTTCCACAAATGAAGCTCCAATGTTTTTGAATTATATGGAAAGCCCCCACAAGCAAGAAAATGGAGCAAACATACATTGTTTTAGGAGATATGTTACTATGTTGCTAGAGAAAAATACTTGAATTTTTCCGGGGAGTAGGGTGCACTCTATCTTAGAAATTGGGCACTAAAACACTTTTAGGTTTTAGAGGTAGTGCAGGTTCATGGGTGGGCATCCCTTGCAGCTACAATGGGGACTTGGCCTCAGAAAAGCCTTGCATTTGTAATCTGCTATTGCTGTCTTAAAATTCTTAGAAATTTTTGAACAAGCAGTCGCTGTTTACCTTTTGCACATACTAAAGCGCACACACTGTGTAGTCCGTACTAATTAGAGGGTTGTTCAGTGCTCCAGGACTCTCTCTGACAAGCACATTCAGCAGACATTTGCACACTTATTTCCCTTCAGACCATCAAAAAAGAATGTGAGTGGCAGCACTTGTGTTACCATGTCCCTGAACTGTGGCGTGTCCTTGCAAATTGGTGACAAGCTTTTACTTAGATTTTCTGTTATATCACCTGGGACATTTGGAGTTTTTGGTCAACAATACCCCCTCTTCTCCTCTATCTTTAGACCGGCAGGCCCTCCTCCATATTAGTTTACTTTTAGCCAAAATATGCCCAAATAGCCTTCAGATTTAGAAAAACCATCCTTTGTTAAACTTTTGTCTTCTATTTTGGAGCCTATCATTTTGCAGTCAAGAACCTGAAACATGGTATTCTATTCTTCTTTACGAAGTAATATGAATGCATAGTAGGACATGAAGAGACACTTCTCCAAAGAGGACACACAGGTGGCCAACAGACATATGAAAAGATGCTCAACATCACTAATCATCAAGAAATGCCAATTAGCCCTGGCTGGTGTAGCTCAGTGTATTGAGCACAGGCTGCAAACCAAAGGGTTGCCGGTTTGATTCCCAGGCAGGGCACATGCCTGGGTTGCAGGCCAGGTCCCCAGTGGGGGGCCACATAAGAGGCAACCACACATTGATGTTTCTCTCCCTCTCTTTCTCCCGCCCTTCCCTTCTGTCTAAAAATAAATAAATAAAATATTTTTAAAAATGTTTAAAAATGCAAATTAAAACCACAGTGAGATAACATCTCACACCTGTCAGAAAGGCTCTCACCAAAAAGACAAAAAAACAGCAAGTGCTGGTGAGGACATGGAGAAAAGGGAACCCTCGTGCATCGTCAGGGGGAATGCAGACCGGGGCAGCCTCTATGGAATGCAGTAAAGAGGTTCTTTAAAAAACTAAAAATAGATCTACCATACAATTCAACAATCCCACTTCTGGGTATTTATCCGAAGAAAACAAAACACTAATTTAAAAAGATGCCTACCCGCCGTGTTCACCGAAGCATACTCATAATAGCCAAGATGTGGAAGTGACCTAAATGTCCACCGATAGACGAATGGATAAAGATGCCATGGAATCTGAAATCACATCAATAAATTTTTCACACTGTTCCATTAAAAAAGCAATGTTCTATCTTGCACTTTGAATGGCTCTTTTACCTATGCGTGTTCTTGGGAAATACTGGTTCACTGAGTTATCCATGTCTTCCAAAAAACATTTAATTATGAAATCTAAAACATCACATTTGCTAATATCAGTATGACAAAGAACCACATTGTCTGTATACACATGGAAAATACAAAGTACATAGGATTTTTAACTAAGGTTTTCTGGATGATGAGACTGCAAACTCTTTATTTCATGTTCTTTTACATTATTTTGCATCTTCTGAATTCTCTACAATTCATTCATTAGGATTTCAGTTAAGCACATGTTGGTCTGTACCTTCTATAGGGCAGGCAGGCACTGTACCACGTAGATGTTATAGATACAACAGGTAAACTCCCTAACATGGTCCCTGCTCTTCACACACTAACTCAATAGAGATAGAGACAACGAGAGGAGTATAATGCAGTGTGAAAATGTGTTATTACTATATATAGTTGCTAAGAAACAGTACAACACAGAAGAGCTCATGGGAGTTGGCCAGCAGGAGAACCGTTCATGTAGGAAAATGGTTTATGAATAAATGAGTGGGCATTCAGGAAATGGAAAAAGCAAATAAACATTTCCTAAATCCACTGTATTAAAAAATGTGGAACTTTGGGACTAGGGAAGTAGAACATTACCTGAAGAGTGACACAGAAGTTTGAGAAAATGTCACATTGCAGAGATTTGTGAGCTGCACTGAAGGCAAGAATCGGTGAGAGAGAGAAAAGCAAAGCAGGAACCCTGGTGGCATGAGCACCCAGACACCCAGCTTCTCTCTACTCAGCCGAACGTCTTCATAGGCCAACGTCTACCTCACTGAAACACGCTGTTCTTGTTCTAATCTCTTGGGTTTATTTTTACTGCTGTGTTAGTTCATCAGCAAGCCGGCCTTAGCGATTTCTCATTTGGATCACAGGCTGTCTCTGCCGTCTTTACCTTGTTACATTTAAATGCTAATGCCACCATTACAGCACAGGCTTTCCCTGGGACAATTGCACCTGAACCCAGGGGAAATATTTGGCTCTAAATGAAATAGCTGATCTTTCGTTTAGTCATATTTGAGGTGTAAAATGAAAAATATTTTGAATCAATTGCATGTTCTTAAATTACTTAATGGCAGAGAAAATAGGGGAAAATAACAGGCGGATATTTCCAAAGTATTTTTTAAGCAAATACGATCAAGAAAAAGAGGTATTTGAAACCGGTTTCTCATATGTCTAGCTACTCAGCAAGGATATTGGTTTGAGAGCTTAAAAGAAGGTTCTAATAAGCTTCCAAGCCTAAAATTCAAAACTCCCAAAAGGAATTCTTTTCCTTTATGATTATGATTTTAGAATCAAATTCTTGAGAGTGTTCATTGTCTGCTGACCTATAATGATAAGGCTTTGAATCAGATTCTTGATAATATCAATAAACACACCTTCTCTCAGCCACATCTCGCCACCCTGGAGAGTAGGACAGGAACACCAGATGGTTAGATCCAGTCCCCGTTATTCTCTGAGAAAGCCAAACTTAAACCACGGTCTGTGGGTACTTGAAGCACCGCCCCCCACCCCGGGAGAGGAATCCTTACCGTGCCGTGCGTGCATCCTGCTGAAGTGCAAGTTAAGGCACAAGTAATGTAGACATAGAAAAGCAGAGCGGCGGTTGCGGAGGGGCCGGGGGGCTCCCATCCTCCATTCATTACATTGTGGTGATATTATATCTTCAAATAAAGAGATATTTTCTTCTAAAACTGTATTTCACCCATTTCTGCTTGACGATGCCTTGCTAACATATTGACATTTTTTCATTGGGTATAAATCTCCAATAAGTACACTGTATGAAAGCGAGGAGGGAGAAAGAAAGGTGATGTACCTGCGCTGCCTTCATGTGTTCAAACACTATTGATTACATTTTTTTCTTTAAACAACATGCTTAAGAAATTGAAATTGTATAATGCTAGGAAAAAATTGCATTTTTGTGGTTAAACAAACCAGTGCGAGCTCTTTAAATAACCCATGAGGGCTTCATAACTGAGACTCAAACATCTGGGTTGTGCCCGATCATTAAACAAGGCTTCAGCTGTGGTTTGTGGGAGCTTGTAAACCAAACCTCCTGAAACGGTCCATGTTTAAAGCTTATTTTCGGTCCTTAGGGACAGAGTGCACTGAACTGGCTTTGCTGCTGGATGAAAACTCTCTCCTTACTTTTTCAACAGTCCCTCCCGTACATTCATCATTTCATGTCTGTGAACATAAAAACATTCAATACACCGAACGCTCTGGAAGCTCTTTCTGCAGTCATAAACACAGTGGAATAGGCCCAAATCTGCAGGGGACACTCCCTCTGGGCCTGGGGGCTCTGCTCCATGAGCCCTCCTACCACGCCCATCTCAACCTCCTTTTGGTCCCCCTTCCTCTGCGCCTGCATCTCCAGGCACACGGGCCTTCGGGCAGCTCTCAGCCCTGTCTGCCCTCCACACCTGTGCACCTCTGGTTCCCCTCACCTGGGGAGCCTGTCCACCTCCTCTCATCCATTAAATCTCAGCTTCCATATGAGTGTGGCAGAGAGGCCGTCCTCGGCTACGCAACAGAAATCCGGGCTCCTAATTATTTGTTACAAAGAACTCACCACAAGCAATAACTAGCCTACTTATTTCCTTCGGCCTGCTTCTTTATTGTATATCTCCTTTTTCTAAAAGGAGAGCTTGATCAATGTCAATGTTGTTATTTTAAATATCTTATTTTCCATTTTCTTTCCATCACACAGGACCACCTTTGGGAGAGACGGATGCAGAATAAATGCTTTCCAAATGCTTGGATGAATGTTCCATGTGAATAAAACTGAACAAGCCTCCTCGGACAGGCATGATTAGCATATGTAAATGACTTTATGACATCATTCTAGCATCGTTCTGTTAAGAGACAATGAATGGGCTATAAAGACAGACAAGAGGTAACTACTGAGTTTATATTATTAGTTTGGTGACTATCGTACATAATGGAAGAATATTAAGACTTGCTCTGATGTGTCCATTATTGCAAAAAAAAAAAGGAAGGAAAGGTACCCATGTTTCTCTAGCATGGACTGGAGACAGTTTGAAGTTTCTCAAAATTTGACTAGCTGAATGTGTGTGTGTGTGTGTGTGTGTGTGTGTCTCCCCACATGATTCTGATATGCTGGTCTTTTCAAGCATGGACTGAAGAAAATTGGAATGACTGAAGCTTTCATTTTAATCCACCTAGACGTATTTTTTGAATATATAGTTACAATATAATTAGAAATATTTCTGAAACTTGCATTCCGTCAGACTTCTTGTTACCTATTTTATATCAATTTTAACTGCTCCATATGTTTCGGAGTACCAAGACTTTCTCATGTAGTGATAAATTAGTCCCAAAGAAGACTGCTTATTTATGAAATTCGTCTAACTGTGACTACGAGAGGCGGTGCTAGGGGAGGAGCTCTGCAAATTGGCAGGAGAGAAGAAGCTTCCTGTGGAAGAATGAAAGTGGGACAGTGTTTGCTGGCAAAATACGTAAGACACAGCCAGTGAGAAACCGTTTTCATTACAAATGTAAAAGAAAGCAAATAGACTTCTCATCCCAAGAATGACAATGGCATTCTGCTTCACAGTAAAATTAGGAAGACGAAGATAGATAAATAAATAGATAATTGACATTTATTGTGACATTTGGTGAGAGGAATTTATTGAATTTAAATTTCACTATCTGACTTTAGAGGTTAAAAATCAGATAACTTTGTGTGGGCATCTCAGTTTTTGTTGTGAAATTGTACGGAGCTGTGAAACCCAAAAAATCTGGGAATACATTGATGCTAAAATAGATAGAACTGATATTTTAACGATAATCAAAGCAGAAATATCAGAGTGTTGTATCATGAGAAGGTATCAGATAACATCAAAAAATTAAAAACCTATTTAATCACTTTAAGTTCTGTGACAGACTCCTCAGGTGGAATTTAATAGCTTGAGAGAGGCACTTTAGCGAAGATTTTTTTGCCAAGTATTAAATTAACATTGGACTACAGGAGCTAACCAGATCAATATTATCCAGCAAGATAATAAATACTCTCTTTTTTTATGTCTTCCAGTAATTTTTGGAAGGGAAATTATTCCAAACTAGAAATTCGCTATAAACTAATAGCTAACAGACTTTAGATAAAATTGAAATAACGTGGTTATAACACTGCTTAAAAAGTGACATTTCAAAGTTATTCGAGAATTTTTGAATGACTGATTCTGGGATGTATGGCTTTTATAAAAAATCATTCATTAAATATTGTTTATAATTTTGCTAATTGATATCCATAGATCATTCAAAGGTAGAAGTAGAAAAACAGATTTATAACATGTTCTTGAAACCTTGAATGTTCATGTTTTAAAAGACATATTTAGTGAAGAAAAAAATCAAAAAATGTTTAGAATTTAGAATATTTAGGGTCTGAATTCCCAAATCAGTTGTAGTAAAATGATCTGATACACTCAACTTAAGGAAATCAATGATTAAAAATGAGTAGTTAAGTAAGCAGAGATCTGAGCAAACTTCCTAGATGCATAAACAAAGGAAAGAAGAAAAGTAAGGAAAGGCATCGAGGAAGAAAATAAGAAAGGGAGGGGGAGGGGAAGGAAGAAGGAAAGAAAGAACTTAATGAAAACCTTCTGGAGCAATTCACTTGGGAAATGGACACAGTTTTTAGATGGGTGTAGGTAGAGATTTGCATCCATTTGTATGAGTAATACATTTTTACTGAAACCTGAAATTGTCTGATATCATACTTAAAATGAACCTTTCTTATTTCCATTTAAGTAATGAGTTTAAGTTTCATTAAAAACGAAAGTGATATATTATTATGAAATCATTTCTGCAAATGTACCCACTAATAGAAATTGTGTTGTCTTTTTATTTGATCTAGCAGTTATGGAGTCATTGCTAATTCCTGACATGCTATAAATAAATGCGCAGATCAGCAATAAATCTGCGAATGAGGTAGCATCGGTCCTGTCACGAGTGTGGGAATAAGAAGTGAAGGACCACGGGCCTTAGGCTAGTCTCCTCATACATACATGGTCTCAAATTTAGAGACTTGATATCACATAAAAACAAGTTCACTGCACTTGACATTATAAAAATAAATGCGAACCGGCAGATGATTTTCAGTATAAACGATGCATATCGAAATGTGGAAAAATCCATAGAAGATTGGAGTGCAGCAGGGAGCTCAGGGAAGAAGACTGAGTCTGAGTTACACTCTGATTGGAGACCACCTCTTAGAGATGAAGAGCACAGAAGAGAAACCGCAGGACCAACAGTGAATCCCGAGGAGTGCACACGTGCAGGTGGAAAAGAAAGGATGCGACTGGATAATGACACAAGAAATGAATCAAGTTTCACAGGAGCCAAAGCATATTGTAAATATCACGAATTGCCCTTGGCTGTTAGAAAATACAAGATGTGCTATAGTAGAAAACCTCAGGTCCATGCTGAAGCCTTTGTGCTAACTTATTTTCTTTAGCTGGACAAGCAGAGCAGCAATCAAATTGAAATGGGCAATTATGGATTTATTGTTTTCTTTTATGAGGACCATTCATTGTACCTGGTATCAGGATCATCTTTCCGAGTCCTTTGAGAAAAGCTGAGTCCTGCAAACTTTAAAATGCTGTATTTACTAAGCAATTATGACCTGTTCTCTATTTTGTTTCTAAATAGATACACAGATAGGTCAACTCTCCAAAAAGAGCAGGCACTAGCTGATCAGTGCAGACCCAAGAAAGGGCAAGATCCATTGAGCACAAATATGAGAAAAATCCAAATGGCCAGCAGAACTAGGCAGTGCTCAGAGGCTCCATCAGAGAGCTTTCTTTACTGAGCGCTCCATAACCTCTTTTCCTCTCTCACCATCTGTCTTGGCACAGAGAGCTGGGAGAATAGCTCTCCATCCAACTCCTGTTCTCCAAGAACAGAATCTTAAAAGTTAAATTGGCTCCTTTTATTGTCTGCTCCTTGAATGGAGGCCAAACTAGCCATTCACTGCAGGTGATTATCAGTCAACATTTGCAACAATGGTCTAAACCAGTTCTCCAACAGAAATGTATCACATTATTAAAGGCAATGCATAAAATGTTTTTGAAAGACTCAGGGACACTAACAAACTTGCATAGGGTTTCAGAAGATGGAAAATTTTTACAGGCCTCATTGTCCAAAAGTTAGTTTGAATTATTTAAATGGATTCCTTTGTTTTTCTTCTCAAGAAAAGCATTTACAAGAAGTTGATCCTGTTTTTCTGTTGTTTTCTTTTGTCTCCTTTTTAAAAAAAAATTTCTGGGTACCTACTCTGGGGTCAAATCCTATTTTAGACATTGGAGATAGGGAAATGCATATAACAGACATACTAGTCCCTACTCTGATGGGCTCAAGATGGAGTTTAAGGAAGACAGAAATCAGTAAAATACCTACAGCTTACTACAGATCGTGTTAAATGCTGTGAAGAAAATGAAACATGATGTGGAGGGACAAAGCAGTTCAAGGGATGGTTTGGAGGGCCATTTTTGTGACTCATGACCCACTTATGGAATGAGCATTTGAACTGAAATGTAAACAATGGAAGCGAACCAGCTTTCTAAGTATCTGGGAGGATAACTTCAATCATAGAAAATGCAACTGAAAGCCCCAAGATGACAGACAACAAAAACAAAAGTAGCCTGGCTGGAGGAATGGACAGTAGAAGAATGACAAAGATGATGTTGGTGAGGAAGGCAAGGGTTGAATTATCTACAGCCTTGTGGACCTGAGAAGAAAATGGACTTTACTCTACTGTCAAACCCTTGAAGTGCCCTCAACATAGGAATGCCACACATTGATTGACATGTCGAACCTAACCATCCCGGAAGATTCATTGCAAGAGAGAAGGGCTCTTACTAGCAATTATTCCCCACATAGCTGCAAGGAATAAAGGTGCTTCTTTCCTGAACAAAAATGCAAGGAGTGAAAAATATCTCCAGGTTCAATAGGTCAAGTACTCCACCTAAGAAATATCTTCTTACTGAAAAGCAATCACTGATTTCCACTAGACTGCTGATGAGGTCTTTGCTAAGTGAAACATTTTTCTCAATTCTTATACCTAAACACATCTCCGCTCGCTATTATTTTAGCTAGAAGAAATAACAATGTCCAAAGAGGGGCAGTTTCAGCGGGAGTAATAGGGTGCACGTTCTCAAGAAGAAGGCCTTTTGGAATGACTCAGAAATTGCAGCCACAGTTCTGTGGCAAAGAGAAATGGATAAGGCGGCCCCACAAAGAATAAGGGAAAAGGACTCATGGACATGGTCAGCAGCATGGTGATTGCTGGGGGTTCGGGGACATAAGCAGACTACATGGCAATGGAAAACCATACAATAAAAAATTAGAAAAACAACTTATCAGACCGACCATGCCAGAATAGGTACGCAATTTTCCCCTCACCTCTGATCGGTCTGGTATGTAGAAATGTGTGGGTGATTTCCGCCGTCATCAGGGCCTACCGGCCCCACTGTTCTGCAGGATAGCCAAGGCCCCTGGGCTCGATAAATGCACTGCTTCGGTTTGTGTTTGCTAGCTGAGTTCATGGGTCAAAAGGGTGGCATGTCTCCATGAAACCCAAATTAGGCCCTGTTTTCCGTCCTGAAGATGAGTCAAACTTTATGATAACACACACTCTGTAACTTGGTGTACCATACCCAAAAGTGCGCATTTTTCCAGTTTTGTCAATGTGGATAGGTCTTGACTGTGGTCAAAACCAGAGGAGATCGGGGTGGTACTAGCTTTTTACATTCCCTGTATGAAATACTTAAATGGGATGTGCATTAAAAAATTTATGATGAATGAAGTAGTTTTCCATATTGGAGTATACAAAGTTATGAATTTGCCTTGAAAACTTTAAGTTGAAATGGAATCTGGTCAGAGTATCTATGCACAACACGTTAACAAAATAAGAGAAAAATTATTTACTAAAAAATAAATAAAATGAGTACAAGTTAGAGGCACTCGTGAAAACTTGAATTAGGTGTAGTAGTCCCCACGGCATATGTCCCAAGACCCCTGGTGGCTGTCTGAAACCGCAGACAGTACTGAACCCTAAACATTTGACAGCTTCTCTGTAGCACATCTGGACTGCCAGTGTCACTTCTCTTGAACTTTGGGGCCATTGTTAAGTAAAATGGGGGTGACAGGAACATACACACTGAGATGCAGCAACAAAACAGCTACCAAGTGACTAGTGGGCAGGTAGCATGTATCGTGTTGGCACACTGGACAGAGATTTATTGATGTCCTGGGATGGACAGGGCAGGATGGGCCAAATTTCATCACACTATCAGAACAGTGTACAGTTTCAAACTTATGAACTGTTTACTGCTGCAATTTTTCATTTGATGTTTTCAGACCACGTTTGGAGATGAAGCCCTGCAGAAAGTTAAACCATGAATGGAGGAAGGTGACTACTGGAGTATTGAAACAAAACACAAGGTTTCTTTTCCTTTATTTACTTCAAACAGATGGGATAAAAATTCATAATATCTACTCATATAGCACTAGGCATTTGAGAACATTTCCACCGCCCTCTCAGTCCACCTTGACATCACTTAGAAGCATTTAGCCTTCATTATAGTTTATCCATATAAGGTGTTAATGGCAAGCCCAAAGCACATCATTCAATTAATACTGATTGAAACTGAAGTCCTGAGTCAGATGCTGTGAAAGAAGTAAAAAGAACGATGAGACTCTGATCTTATCTTTGACCTTAGAGCATAGCCAAGAAATAAGTTCGAAGAATTGCTAAAGCAGATAGAAAGTGATAACCACCACTCCAAAGTTTAAAGATAAAAGTAACAGGCAGGGGTAGTGATAAGGAGGTTTAATAAAGTAAGTATCATTTAAATATAGTTTAAATAATCATAAATTAAAGTATGCATGGAAAAATCTAATTTGGATATAGCAGAGATGTGCAAGGGAAAAAAATGGGATCTAAACTTTAAAATAAAAATAGATCTTTGAATTATCTGTTCCATTCTTGCTCAGTTATAAGTGTCCCAAAGTACCCTTCAAAACTTTCAGAAAGTTATCTTACAACCTCTTCATTTTTCCTTTTAAACAATTAAATACATTCTTATATTTCAGATGCTATTATATTAGATTTTAAATTTACATTATCTTGTTCTCTATGCTCTATAATTTTACTACTAATATAATTTGTTTCTGCAAATTAGGATTAGTATCTTATCTAAAATACCATGTCATTTATGTCTTCCACTCTAACATATCTGGCCACCAGTGTTATACTGAGATTATTTCTCTATACATATGTTCCCTCCACTCGTTGCTGAGCTTTTGGTGTCTACAATCATGTTTTTCATCTTTGAAATATACATCACAATTATATAGTATACCTGTAACAAATACGTACTGAATAGAACTGACAAAATGCACTAGTGAGCATGCAATGGGCAAACTAGTGCACTCAAATTTTTATAGTAAAACTCATGTGGAAGTTGGAGGTTTCCTGATTACAGGAAGAACAAAACCCAGCTTTGAGTCCAAGTTGTATGTAGCATCAGAACTGCAGAATCCCTCTCATATACACTTAAATATTTTTTATGCAGACAGAATAAACACTTTTAAAAAAAATCCTCCCATTTAAAAAAAAATCCTCCCAACAAACCCAGACCCAAAATTGTCCATGCCCCTCTTATAAAAGTTGGCTTCAGATCAATAAACATTTTATTGAGCATTTAACTCTTACATGCACCATGTACCAATGCAGGCCCTAGGGATGCATCAGTGAGTAGTATGCAGAATCTAACCTCATAATAGGTGGGGCGACCACGTTGTGACTGTGTTCACGTGTTAGCAATGACTTCCACCAGGGCGTTTGGCCCTTGAAGCTAAAGAAGAGAAGCTGGCTGACATTGTTGCCTGGGAGTAATTTAATCCCTAAAGTGCTTTCTGTACCGTTCTTCTACCACATATTTCTTCCCTTCCTCTGAACTGATTCATGAAGATTTAATAAATACTCTAGCAAGTTTATAAAAATAAATTATGAGGATATTTGAAGATTACTATTCAATGAGTGATCTATCACTTTTACTTTCTCCTGTATAATTGGTATCTAGTACTGCAAAGAACTTGACTATGATTTTCTTGTCCTGGACTTCTGTAGTTAGTTACAACAAATAATTTGGTGTTTTCATTGCTTCTAATATTTCTATGTTTTAAAATTTTCAGCAAACGCTTTATTCCTATTTTTCTTACCAACAGTAATACTGGACAATATGAAATCAGTGTATGCAGCAGTACTTAAGAGAAGTATGTGAAACTCAACTCCTGTTCTTGGTGAGAGCCCTCTGCAGACCTTTGTCAAAACAGTTATCAGGGTTTCATGGAGAGCACACGATGTATTTTAGATTCAGCCCACTTTCCTGACTCAGCCTGACACACTATGAATGCTGGATAATATAATGTATTGAATAGTTTCTCAGTTTCCACCAATGTTTAGGTCCAATCAGGCATGAGCCAAATCCATTAGATGACCAAAGTTTACCTGGTTACTCTTATGGACTTGTGGGCTGTTTTAAATAGGGCATACATACAAAGGTTTAAAGACCAGTTGCCTTTTGCCATCATAAATCTGAATAAGCATATTGGCATAATTGAACCCAGCCTTTGATTCAGGAATCCAGTATTCCTGCACTTTCTGTTTCAAGTCTTTTTCTGAAAAGAGCATACAACAATGCCTCCTGATCCCCCCCTATCATTTCTTCAGTCTTCACACCTTTCCTCAGCAGAAGTAATATGTATTCCCTTTCAAACTCCTCTTCCATCTTTCCTCGGTTGATACTCTACAGCAGGCCTTCGTTATTTCACGTTTCCCCAGTGTCCTTATTAGCTTGCTGGATTCACATGGTGTTTTCTATCCCTCTGGCCCCAGAAAATGGTGACCTCTCTTTTCTTCATGCATTTATGCAAACATCACGAGCACCTACTTCAAGTCAGGAATTGTGCTAGGTACTGGTTTACATTGGTGATTAAGACTCACACAGTCCTATCCCATGGAAATTTCTGTTGAGTTGTATGCTTCTGATTAACAGTGCAAATGAACTCTGGGAAAGGGTTTAGCAAAAGGGTGTTGCCATTATGGACTCGAGAAATTCAATAAGTACTCTAACAAGAGGTAAGCTGTGAGCTCAAAAGACTTCCAAAGGGGTTCTTATATTCAAATGTGTAGTAAGTGGGGCTTATTAAAAATGCAGATTCCTGGGTTCTGTCCTTGGTGGTTCTAATTTAGAAAATCTGATGTGGGGCTTACTAGTCTACCCTTTTAACCAGTTGCCCAAGTGACTCTGATGCACAAATGTGTGGCCCAAACTGAGATCACTACTGCCCTACCAGTGAGTCCAATATGAAGGAAGAAAAGGGGTTGACCATGCTTACAATGGCAGTGGAAGGGTAGACCAACCAGCAGAGTAAAGATGAGAAAGTGAACAAGGTGGAATTTTTATACAAAAGAGGATATACGGTAGAACAAAGCATGCTCCTTCTTTCTTCAATTTGAGTTTTAATTTTTCCCCAGTAAAGCTACATCGTAGGAAGGTTAGGAAGCCATCCAGTGACTTATTAAAATATTTTTGATACTCTGGTTTCTATTCAGACCTTACAAATCTTTTGGCTTTTAAAAAATTTTTGAGTACCTACTTCTGTACCAGCTTTGAGCTACCAGCTGAGTCACACAGCAACCCTACCAGCAAGAAACCAGTCTAGTGAGGAATGCTGACGTACAACCAAATAACAATGCTCTGGGACAACTGCCGTGATGGGGGTGGGATACCTCTGCAGTGAAGGTCACCAGCGCTCCAGGCCTCTTACTTTCATGGGCCCCTCCCAAGGACCTGTATTCTTTATCTTAAAGAGAGGCCGCAATGCTTTAGAAGCTTCTGAAACCACACAACCTGGAGTCATCCCTGAAGAAGGACATGTTTAAAATTGATGTGAAGGTGAGACAGGACCTACCTTTCTAGGAAATCAGGAGAGAACCAAAACACCCATGGTTGAGCTGAACTTGAAATAAAGCAGGTTTTATTAGAGAGAAACATATCTGAAATAATAGTGAAAATGCTGGCAGGGGTGCATAAAATGTGAAGCATTCAGGAGCAGGGAGTGGGCTCCTGTGCCTAGAACACAGGTAGACCCCAAATTCAATAAGTAAATAAAATGACAAGAGGAGGCACTGCCCACATAATTGAGGCCTTTTATATCAATGGGGACTGGGACTTTGCTATACAGGTCAGGGGCATTTAACACATCACCAGAGAGTCCTTTGAAAATACCAAGGTGTAAGCCATTGCAGCAGACCATCTGTTTCAGCAGGTGTAGGGTGGAGCTTGAGAAGCATTGTGTTTGGTCTTCAGTTCCATGATGGGGAAGAGCAAGAGGGTATGAGACAGAACGACAGGAGGAACAGTGGGAACTTAATCAAAGTCTGTCTGAGGAAATGCCTCTAACACAAGAACTGCAGGAAGTGCAAGGAGCGGCCAGGCACACCGCGGCCAGAAGAGTACTTCATGCAAAACAAGAGGACTTGTGGTGTGAGGGGGAAAGGTCCAGAAAGCAAAAGTGAATGCCGTGGTAGAGGGTGACAGTCCTGGAGGGCAGTGCCCAGGCCACTGGGAGAAGTGAGCAGTGGCCCAGTTACTCCATCCTGTGCATCATGAGGCAGAAAATGAAAATTTTACTCTAAACATAAAAAAAACGTATCGAATGACACTGACTGGGGAAAATGACATGGTTCTGTTTTCACTTGCAAAATGTTACTTTGGCTGCTGTGTGAAGAATGGGTTAGAAATGGAGAAGGGAAGAATTTGGTCCAACCTCTTTAGAGGTTATTATAGAAGCAGCTCAGACCAGCATAGTAGATTTGGCAAGCCAAAGAGATGCTACATTTATTCATTTAATAAGCACTTGTTGAAATCTGAGCTGAGCCAGCCATTTTGCAAGGCACAGTAAATTAACATATGTCAATAATTATATCTATGAGTTATTAAGCTACTATGTATGTGGTAAGCATACATGTTTTTTATAATCATTACCGACATCCTAAACCCTCTTTCCCATGTGAGGACAATATAACTTAGAGGACTCAAATCTTGACTGAGTTTCAAGAAGCTACCTTTTGCTGGAGTTTGAAGCTAGGCTGGTCATATTCTATGTGGAATGAGAGCATCAAGAACTTGGAATGCCAGTCCAGATAATTTTGAAAATTGGTGCTAGAGAAGTGTAGGTCTCAGAGTGTGGAGGAGGCTTGATGAAAGCATCCATAGGCAGAGGATCTGTTGGGTGACCCGCCAGGGCAGAGCTGGGATTGACTCTGCTGGGATGACTGATGATTGCGGAGCTGCCTACAAGACAGAGTGAGAGAGAGAGAGAGAGAGAGAGAGATGGGTAACATGATACCCAACCCCACTCCGGGGAGGATAAAATGAGACTATGATGTTTATTCACACACCTGGTTTGTACTGTAATCAGTTTCTATTTATCTTCTCCTCTATGACCTCTTTGGCAAGTTCTGCGCATTATGAATAAAGCAATCAGAACATAGATTTAGCCACTTGGGCTCATCACAGCTTATGAACATGTCAGTGGGCAGAGTGGGCTCTTTTCACAGCCATTTCAGAACAAAAACTGACCCAACTCTTTTTTAAGCACTCACTAGAAAAGGCCACGCTGTAACCTGCCAACTCAGTGCCAGGGAAATCTCTTAAGTGGAATTTTATGTGAGGACAGAATGTCTATTGAGGGCTTCAACAGCCTGACAGTGGGGAGAAATTCTAAACTCTAAATAACGGTGAAGAATCCCACAAGCCCCTCTGACATTCAATATGGTGATTGTTCTTTAGTCTCTAAAAATGTTGCGCTTGTTTTGCTGTTGATGTTTTCAATTCTGGCAGTTGTTTTTTGTCGCCTTTAATTACGTGTAAGTAAAATCATTTGCCTGATTCAAAGGTCTAAACCACTATTTAAAACATATTCAGAGAAGTCCTGATTTCATTCCAAACTCACTTACTCTGTTCCTAACCATCATTTTCACTCATTTTTTGTTTATCATACCCAGGCATATGCCCAGTTTTTTTTTTTTACACAATGTATACAATGTCCTGCACCCCCCTCTTTTCAATCACTTACAAATATGTCCTGGCCATCAAACTGCTGCAATAGAAATCTTTTTCATTCTGTGTGTGTGTGTGTGTGTGTGTGCGCGTGCTCACCTTTGGCGATGTGCCCTACATTGCTGGACATTAATTTTATTTCCCAATAAAATTCTTGTATAGTCCCAAATAATCTCACACTAAAAAAAAACTTGCACAGGTTTTTTCTTCATATTTTAGAAATAGCTCTTTAGTGTGCACAATTTGCAGAACAACTTTTAAAGTACCCATAACAGGCATTAGTGCGTTGGCTCATTTGCCAGCGGGGAGAGAGCTGACTCTCGCTTTGTGCTCTCTGAAGGGAAAGCTTGTCACTCGGAATGGAAGAGTGCTAAGTTGTTTCCACTCTGAAACTGCACATAATATGGTTGCATATCCTACATAAGAGCCATATTGTTCCAAAATAAGCGGATAAATGCTTCTTTCATTTTCTATAAATAAAATAAGTTTGATTCTCCCCTAAATTGATTGCCAATCTCTTAAGATTTGACATTGAGTACACCATCCACTGCATTAACCAAGAAATATAAAAAAATAATGATTTGTTTCTTTTCATGAAACAATGGGATTTTATTCTAGATCTTCTGATAAATTTGGTATTTTATTTTGTCATTATAATTCAATTTATGTAGTTTTTCTGTCCATTCCTTGAAGGCACTTTTATCATCCATGAAAATCCAAAACAAACAGGAAAAATATTTCAATATTCATTTTTCCCCAGAGGGATACTTGTGCTACTCCACTGCAGATAACTTGTTCAGAGCTGGCATTTTCAGTGCTGCCGAACTGCCAGAAAGCAAGTTTCTACTTTTTCTTACCACCACATTTTGTTGCCCACAAAATAAATAAAAATCAACTCAAATCACTTATTGCTGTCACTGATATTGATTATCCCATTATGGACACAACAAAGTAAAGGTAGTTTTTTCATATTATGTCATGCAAAAAATACATTATGTTCATTATATTTTGTGAACAAGGGACCATTGTATTCTAGGTTGTGTTTAGAACAATAGTACTTGGGTGTTGAATTATTTTTATTTCTAATATGCAGCTTCATTCTCACTATTTTATACCTTTTTCTTGAAGACATCCAGGACTCTATAAAAGAGTACCTTTATGACCACCATTAACTTTTTAATGGTGAGACCATACTAAGAGTAATAAGCATTTCATACTAAGAGGTGTAACTGCATTTATTTGTCATCAATTCTCTAACTTATAAATAAGGTGCATTCTAATGATGCTTTAGTTTATAGATGAACCCAACTTATATAGATTATAATGTAACTAAAGTTTTGTGTTTCAGTCTGGAACTAAAACATATGAGGGGAAATTTTTCAACCAGACATGCTATTGCTTTGTAGGTTAATTATTTGTAATAAGTAATAGGCATACATTATTTGTAATAGGTAAAAATGAAGGAGAGAGAGAAGACAAGTTGTGTGAGTAAGGCAAAAATGGCATTTCCAAAGATTCCGTGTTACATGTGTATTTTCCAAAGGTCTGGGCAGGACACTGATAGCAATAAAAATCCAGATTTAGCTTGGCAGGGTCACGGTCACACCCTTTCAATGTCTCTGTTCCCCCCGCCGGGTGTTCTAATGCTCCATGAAGCCCAGCTCTCAGACACAAGAATGCGCCTTCCTCCTCCCTCCATCCCTTAATATACGAGAGACGACTGTGCCCTTTGCATGAGATTTACATCCACACTGTCTACTTCCCTAAACCTCATCCACACTCATGATTCCTGTCTTCCACAGAGCTACAAATAAATACGTCCTCTAAAAATTTAGATCCAGAACTATTCCTCTACCCCTTTTCAAGAAACTTTCTCAAGATTTTTCCATTTTGGTTTTACCTTATCTTTCCGCTCCCAGCCTTAGCACACATTTTCTATCATGTAATAGTGAAGTCACTGCACACAAATCTCTGTGCTTGGCCTACACCAGGCATGGTTGTGCCTTCTTGTTTTTATTTTCATTCCTCTGCTTGAAATCCCCCTTCTACTTCTCTGTCTCTCCCCTGGCCTTTAGGCATGACCACGAGATCAGTCTTAGCCTCACTAATCATGAGGGGCGTCCTGTCTGGGTTTGGATGATTAAGAAGGGGCTGTGTCTTCCCCCACTCTCTAATCTGTTGGGTAGATGCAGAGATTGTGGAGGCCCTAGGACACCCCAAAGCTTCAAGAAGGAAG
The DNA here is from genome assembly GCA_004026765.1 of Micronycteris hirsuta. Classification (NCBI taxonomy): domain Eukaryota; kingdom Metazoa; phylum Chordata; class Mammalia; order Chiroptera; family Phyllostomidae; genus Micronycteris; species Micronycteris hirsuta. Next base: position 34,978 of record PVJI01002817.1, on the reverse strand, counting down.
GAACCCACGTTCCAGAATCATTGTGAGTAGGATAACTGTCCACAGGTGTGAACACTCACATCGGACTAGGACCTGGGCAATGGAAAGTGTCAATTAGTAAACCATTGACATTTTGGAGTTGATTTGCTATAACAATGTCAAACCCTAAATACAGATCTTAAGAAAAGAGGATCATTCTACAAAATAAACTGGGCAACTCGTCTATAATATTATATTTTGTTTCTGTGAATTCAAGAGAAAATATTTGCTAAACACCAATTTTCACTAGAATACTATGTTAGATACTCTATGAATGTGACCATGATCGAGGCATGCTGTATGTTCTTAAGAAACTGAAAATTTAATATTATCATAGTTCTTACTAAGCTACAAAGAGATCTTTGTTGTTAATGTATCGCCTTCAATAACATGCTGGGTGTATAAAAGAGCAAGCATGGGTGAGGTTTCTAACTCTGTATTTTATGCAGATTAAAAAATCCCTGTCAAATGTTCTTCACAAATATTTCTATAAATTTTTAAGACCCTGCTATCTGCAATATACTGCACAAGTCACCACAGAAACTTTAGAAAGAACACAGTCCCTGCCTTAAATGACTTTAAAATATATAATGATAAGCTGAGAAATTTTTCTCCCCTTTCGAAGGAATGTCTTGGTTATATAAAAAAGAAGCCTGTTTTTCTCAATATCAAATAGTAATAACTAGTAGGGAAATCAATTAGATAACAAAATAAAAGGAAGATAATTAAAACTTTATACCAACATCTTAAGTTTTTTTAATGAGAAAAAGATTTTTACCAGCTAACATAATTCTTCTGTTAAGAGGCAAAAATAGGACCTAAAAATTAAAAATTCAATTCAAAAAATAAACATTCTTGGAGCCACTGTTCTGAAGTAAGAGGGTATCAAAATGAAATTCACAAGACTCTACTTGGAATTTTAACTATATTTATGCTATTTTGGACTGATAGTTTTACTAAAGTATTTATGTGATGTTATGTCATGGCAAGAACCTCTGGTTTTCATATAGGAGCCCTGTGTCTTTACACAGAAATTGGGCTGCAGTTAATTAAAATACTCAAGTACATGTGCAAACCCTTAAAGAATCCCATACTGTAATGCAGAAGACAATTACAACTTAAATTTTTCCACTACATTTTCCACCTTAATTCACTTAATACACTGTTTAACTCAAACACTCAAGGAAAGCGTACTGAGAAAAAAGTTTTATGATGCACTAAAATGAAACAGATATTTCATCCAGAATGACTCTTCCTCAGTACATGTTCAAGTTTCCACTTGCTCTGCAATTAAGATTTATTATTCATCTAAAGGATATTTAAAAATAACTAGGCTTAATTTTGAGTTGTTACATGAAAATCTAAAATCCTTTGAAACAGTGATGTCTCCTCGTGCAAGACCGTATTTCAGCTTTGGTTGTAGATAAACCTTGTCACATTCAGACACAGCATCTGGAATCCCCAATACTGGCATTCTCAGTGCTGCAGGCAGCTAGGCAATGGCCTTCCTCAGCATGAGAAGTTACATTACTATGTGACGCCACATGTTATATCTATATAAATTTTATCAAAGCAACACAACTCCATTTTTCTTTGTTAATGGGTTACTATAATCATATGTATGTGTTTGTCTTCTGGTTTTGTTTTGTTTACTCAAAGTTCTAATTAATGGCCTTAAGTCCCTCCTGCATTTATACAGAGATTGCTATTTATTGAACCATGTAAACGTAAAACTATTTAAACATACATAAGATAAATATGCATACATACATATATACAAAAAGAGTAACTCTGGAAATAGTTATTTTTTACTTTTTTATCAATAGTTTTGAAACTATATAAAAATAAAGATATCATTTTGAGTATTTATAGCAAAGATGGCTGGTCAAGAAACTATGATTAGAAAAGAATTAAAGACTTTATTGCTCTGTAAATATTAATATTTTTCAAAATTATGTTGTAATCAATATTTCTAAAATATAACATTTACAATTAAATATTATTAAAAATAATCCTTTAAATAATTTTATAAAACTTTCATGTATGTGAATACATATTACTCTTTCTTTTAACACTGCAAAATCCAAAACTGTAACCAAAGTAGCACCTTCACCTAGTGATAAGATATTCCAGGAAACAACACGAGGAAGAAATAGGTACTCTTATTTACTCTATCAATTCATCAATTGTTTGTTGAGCCGATTCACGTAGCAATACGTGAAACCATTTGGTATCTGTTGTATTCAAATTCACATTACTGAATGTTAGTGTGTTCAGGTTGTACTTCCTTCCAAAGCTACAGTGATGGAATTGAAAGCAAATGATACCATTTATATTGTTTTGTTCTCAGAATATCTTAATTATAAATTCTCTGTGTTACGGGTTGATCTTACACCTTCATGATAACTGAGCCACCCAGGTATTACAGAAGCATCACACGACAAAAATAGACACAACCTTCTGTTTTAAAAAAAAATTGGTCTCCAAATTGGTTCTCTCCTATCTACCACTCTATGCCTTATGTTGTTTATTAAGCACCTTCCCCATCTTGATTTGATGATGGCGTCTCTATCAGAGACTGATAGCTGTTCAACAAAATTGATCCTCATCTTGGTGAGCACACAATAGACCACATTTCCCAGTCTCTCTTCTTGCAGTTAGGTGAGGCCATAAGACCGATTTAGCCAGCAGAGTGTGAATGGAAGTGACATGGGCCACCTGAGGCTGGGGGCGGCCAGAGGGCAGCCAGCAAGGGTCCTCCCCATCCGTTTCCTCATTTCTGCTGGTGGAGATAGGGATGAGCAGGACCGCAGAGATGGCGAATCTGGGGAGCCGAATCACCGGATACGGCCAGTTTCCTGCTTCCCTGAAACACCAGGCGGAGGAAATAAAAAATGGAACTTTCATTTTGTTTAAATCACTAAATTACTGTTGGTTCTCATGCTGTGGAAGCTTAGCTACCCTAACTAATACAGAGCACACAAGTCCATAGCTACCAAAATCCAAATATTTGACATTTGCTTAGCAGTTAAGGAACAGATGGTAAGTGAATAACTGCAAAAACCTGATAACCCTTTTTATGCCGCGGTAAAGCTTTTGCTAAAACAGCTACACTGGCTAACTTAGCAAGGATCCTATTTGCTGCCAAGAGAGCATGTATTTTTAGAATTTTTAGTTAGAAAGGGTAAGAATATTAGTAGTACATGCAAATACTGGCTACTGTTTTTAAGATATAAGGAGACATCATTGAATTCCTTCAAAATGTAACTGTTTTTGCAAGCAGACACGGTGAGAAATAGAGTTCAGAAATTGATTCCTTATCTGAGAAGATGAACCACTGACTTCTGTATCCCTAAAAAGGAGGAGATAAGCCTGAAAAAGGTTAAAAAATTAAGGTCATTGAGTCATAGCCAAACAGAAGGACCACCCTATGCAGTGATTATGTAGGCTGCCTTCCCATCCAAGTGTGTGGTTTCTGATGTCCTCGGCACAGCTTCTATGTACTCAAAGGGATTTGTTAGCATGTAGGAAGTGAAGGGATAGAAAAAGATTGAGAGATATGTATCTTAAATTAGGTCCTTAGGAACAGAGGGCCTAATGTACTATGCGGGGGAAAGAGAGAGAAAAGAAAGAGAAAAGAAGTCAGCAACATGGGCGTTATCAAGCAGGTTGGAGCCGTGGATGTTCGGCTGTCTGCTGGGGAGCTCTGGGAGGTGGCGTAAACACACCTGAGCGTGGCCCAACCTGAGGGACAGGAAGCTGGGTCATAAAAGCTTCGTTCCATCTGCTCCTGGGGTCATTAACTCACTGGCACTTTTCTCTGTTCCAGGCACACAGCCAAGAGAAAGTCCTCCAGCAAAGGACTGCAGATGCTTGCTCAGGGTGGGAGACTCCGTGCTGAGCCAGAACCACAGACATACACAGCATCTGCTGTGCTTTGTGTGGTTACTCACAAGTGTGACAGGCTAAAAGCAAATACATTCTGAGCCTCCTGAGTTTAAGGGGGAAACAATCTAGTGCGAAAGAAACCACAGGTATAGCTTAAGAAAGCCTAGGACTTCATGAGCTTCATGTCATACTCAAGCCTCCAAACTTGGACCACCACACTTGGACCAACAGAAAGAAACAGACAGACCTCAGAGGAGGATACCTGCTCGGAGTGCACGTTAGATATTTCGGGGAAAACTAATGGGAAAGGAAGAAGCTCCTGGGGGCAAACCAGGGGCATGTAGAACAACAGACAAGAATTTTCCTCCCATTAATTAGAACCTTAGTTGATCAAGAAACATCTCCCAAAGCCCGGGAAGGCCTTCGCAGCTCCTCTCCTGCAGAATTCCGTGAATGCCGTGGGCCTCGCTCAGCCATTCGTCTGCCATTCTTTTTTTCCAAACAGGTGTTTGCCTGCACTTTCTGCTCTCTTGTTGTTAGGTGAAGGTCATGATCAATACTTTGCCTTTTATTTTATAGGTCACCAAATCTACATGTGGAGTGCTCCAGAAGCATCACCCAGAAATCCTAAGGGAAATATCTGAATATCTGTCTCCTCTTGGGGGATTGTACAATTATGCTTTAACCCACACATGGAATGACTGCTTTGTAAAATAGAATTATGATGAGGTGGGTTTTTTTTTATTGTTTACAAAATTAAATGTTGATAAAAAGAGTGAATGAATGTTGAGTAGTAAAGGGATGGATTGAAGAGTTGACTCCTGGAGATTTTGGGCACCCCCTTCCAACCCATTCTGTGTTAGAACTGTTATTGCAGGAGCCAGAAGTAAGTAGTAAATCTTCAAGCCCCTTTGCCTTCAGGCTTCCAGATATAATTTCGGTTCCACCATTCCGGTGCACTGAGCCCCGCTTTGTACTGAGGCAAAGAGAGAGAAGCCAGGTTGCCTGTAGTGGCAACAGTGCCTGTGGCCAGGCTACAGCAGATGCGAGTTCTGGGCCGCCCTCCGTATTCTCCAACCAGTCAGCGGCAGCAGCGGTCTGAGCCAGCTGACAACTTGGTCATGGTTTCTTCCAGATTTTGCCATTCAGGTGGCGACAACTTCCTGACATTTTTGACCATAGCTTCAGAGGCGTAACTGAAAGCTAAAAGGTCCCCTGTCCCCATTTAAAATTCCTCCGACTTTTCAGTGAAAGTATCCTATGTAAGAAGGATGTGCACACACTTTCGTTGGGCAAAGGAGCCAACTTACAGAAGCCACTATCTGGGGACGGCCTGAATCATTATCCCCAGGCCAGCGTTCCGACGTGTGCGTGTGTGGTGGCTCACCACTGCAACGAACAATTCCAGGGTGCCAGCAGGGTGTCCAGAGCTCAACTCAGTTCTGATACTACCTATCCTGAGAGAGCATCAGATTCTACAGGTTAAGGACTCGGTCCCACCCTGCTGTAAACTGGCCTTTCCTTCATATGCCAGGAAAGACCCAGGTTGCTACGGGTACCTCTGACCAGCAGGCCATGAATCGGTGGTTCCGATGACCCCCTCCTTAGGTTCATTAATTTGCTAGAATGGCTCACAGAAGTCAAAAAACCTGGTTTAGCCCTGGCTGGTGTAGCTCAGTGGATTGAGCGTGGGCTGGGAACCAGAGGGTCCTGGTTCGATTCCCAGTCAGGGCACATGCCTGGGTTGCAGGCCAGGTCCCCAGTGAGGGCCACGTGAGAGGCAACCATACATTACTGTTCCTCTCCCTCTCTTTCTCCCTCCCTTCCCCTCTCTCTAAAAATAAATAATAAATAAAAAAAATAAAATCTTAAAAAAAAGAAACCTGGTTTATCACAAGATTACTGATTGAGTATATTAAAGAATATAAATAAAGAGCCAGGCGAAATGATATATAGGATGAGGTCTTAGACAAAGGAGCTTCTGCCATTGTGGAGCTTGAGGCGGTGAAAGCATTCTCCAACTGGATGCTCCCTCCCCCCACAAAAAGAAAAAAGATTTTATGATGGCTGCATTACATAGCCATGACTGAGTAAGTCATTGATGATTGATTCAACCTCAACTTCCCCTCCCCTCCCAGGAAATCAGGGCAGGGACAGAAAATTCCAATTCGCTAACCACATGGTTGGGTGGCTCCCATTGGCAGCCAGCCCCGTCCTCTGGTGGGATTCAAAAGTCACCTCATTAACATAACAGGAAACATCACGGTTGCTCTCCTCACTTAGGAAATACCGAGAGGTTTGGGAGCTGTGAGCCAGGAACCCTGGATGGAGACCAAATATATCTGAGAAATATAATTCTTATAAATCACAATATTGCACTGCCAAACCTATTTTCTCTGGGATAAATGCCCAGGAGTGCAATTGATTTTTACTGGGTCATATGGTAATAAACTTGCCATATTTTAAAATAGAAACATCCAAACTGATTTCCAGAGTGGGCATGACATTTATATCCTCTCTAGGTACATGTGAGAGATCCAGTGTCGCTGCATCTTCATCATCATTTGGAATCATCACTATTTTTAATTTTACCGATTCTAATAGATGTGTACAAGTGTAATTTAAATTTGCAAGTCCCTATCAGCTAAGATACTGAATATTTTCACGTGCATGTTTGCCATCCATACATTATATTCTCTTTGATGATATGTTCCTTTGGGCCTAATCAGATTGTTTGTTTAATTCAGTGCAGTTTCATGAGCCCTCTGTGTAACTCTAGATGAGTCCATTGTCAGATATGTGTTTCACAGATATTTTCTCTCAGTCTATTGCAGGGGTATTAAACTCATTTTCACCGGGGGCCACGTCAGCCTCGTGGTTGCCTTCAAAGGGCCGAATGTCATTTCAACTCCTTGACGGTTAAGGAGCAGTTGCATGTACACAGTCCTGAATTTATTTCAGCCCTTTGAAGGCAACCACAAGGCTGATGTGGCCCCCAGTGACAATGAGTTTGACACCCCTGGTCTATTGCTTGTCTTTTCATCCTATTAACAGAGTATTTCACAAAAGTTTTTAATTTGGATGAACTTTAATTAGTCATTTTCTTCTTGTCATGTCTACAAATTCTTCATGAAGCCCTAGCTTCCAAGGTTTTCTATTAATATGCTGGATTCTACTAATTGATATTTGAATATTGATGCAGCCATGCATCCCTAACCAAAAACACAAAACAAAACAAAAAAACCTCTCTTAGTCATGGTGTACATTTTTAAATATATTGTTAAATCATATTTGTTAATATATTATCAATAATTTTTTGCATCTACTGATGAAGAACATTGGTCTTTAGTGTCTTGGTTTATTCTTATTTTTGGTGCCTTGGTAATACTTTTCTGATAGAATAAGTTCAGAAGTGTTTCTTATTTTTCTATTTTCTGGGACAGATGTGTAGAATTGGTATTAATTCTTCTTTAAATATTTGGTAGACTTCTCCATGAAACCATTAGAACATAAGATTTCTTTGGGAGGAAATTTTTAATCCTGGTTTTAATTTCTTTAAAACTTAGAGATCCATTTTTCATTTTCTATGTCATATTAAATGAATTTTGGTCATTTGTACATTTTTGAGGAATTGGGCCATTTGATCTAGGTAGTCAAATTTACTTGTGTAGATTTGTTGGTAGCATTTTTTATTGTCTGATAAAAGTATACAAAAGAGCTAGAAATATCTTGAATTTCATTTTTATAAGTTTCTTTTTTTTTTGTAAATTCTGCTAGAGGTTTGACAGGTTTTTTCGATCTCTTCAAAGAATCAACATTGGTTTTATTGATTTATTTATAATATTGTTGTTTTTAATTTTAGAGCTTTAAGCTCTTATATAATTTTCTTCTTGCTGCCTTTTAGGGTGTATTTGCTCTTCTTTTTCAGTTTGCTGAGTTGGGGGCTTACATAATTGATTTGGGACCTTTCCCTTTCCTACTGTATGCACTTTATGTTATAAATTTCCCTCTCAGCTCTGTGCTTGCTGTGCCTACAAATTTTAATATGTTGTACTTTCATTTTCAGTTAGTACAATATATTTTTTTGTAGTGACATTCTTTTGATTTATGAATTAAGTAGAAGTGTGTTGTTTAGGCTTCAAGTGTTGGCAATTTTCCTATCTTTCTTTACTCATTTCTAGTTTTATTCACTTATGGTCAGAGAATACACTACATGTAATTGCAGTTTTTAATTTTATGTATTATATTTTTTAATTTATTTTTATTGAGGTAACATTAGTTTATAACATTATATAAGGCTCAAGTGTGCAACATTATTAATGGATATCTGTATTTGTTATATCATGCAGCACCAAAAGTCTACTTTCCGTTCATCATCATACAGCTGAGCCCAGTTTGTTGAGGTCTGCTTCGTGGCGAAGGGCATGGTCTATTTAGGGGTATGTTTGCTGGGCACTTGAAAGAATGTCACTGTGAAATAGAGCATTCTAAATTTTGATTACATCTTTTGGTTGATGGAGTTTTTTCTATCCTGGCTGATTTTGTGCCTAGGTATTCTATCAATTGTTGTGAAAGAAAAGGTGAATTATTCTTTCAAAATTCTCCTTATAATCCTTTTTAAAATATACTATCACATAGTCACTTTAATTCATAATGAGGAAAAATATTATAACTTAAAACAAATCATTACTCTTTTAGAACTTCCCTTTACTAAATATAGCAATAAAATATTTTAACCAATCTATTTTCTGTAAATGATTTATTTTCTATCCTTTACACTTTCTACCTGTAGATTACACTTTTTATTTACCTCTGATAAAGGTGGTTACAACAAGGCTATTTTTGGCTTTTTTTTTCAAATAAGCTTTCAAAACTCATTGTAACATTGTTAAATATGGGATGCAAGGGTTTTCAAGCCTTTTTGAGGATCAACTACTTGAGCCATGAGGGACTCAAGAAATAAAGTTCACTTATAAGTAATAGATTAGAAAGAATGCATGACATAGTGAAAGTCACTTTTCTGCCCCAAAGGAAATGAAGGTACTCTGTAATGAGGAGGGAGAAAAATTCATAAATCCATAGGGTTAGACATAGGTCTTACATCCCTAGGGTGGGTTGTCTTGCAGGAGCTATTGAACTCAGAACTGGTAGAGTAGGTCAGACTGGTTAACTAAAGAAGCCAAGGACCAGACTAGAAAAATGCATATCAATCCTATGCTCATATGAAGAGCTGACAGCTGAAACAGGCACGCCTTCACTTCCCCAAACACTGGCATTTCTAATAATGTTTTCCAACCTTAAATGTAATCCCAAGAAGTGAAATTGATGGCGTTTATTAGAATTACGTGAGATTAAGTTTTAGCCACCAGAATGAAATAGTTCATATAATAAGTCAAATTCAGTTACAGAAAAACAAACCTGCATTTTTTTGACACCAGAGCTTGTGAACTGTGAAATGGGCACCTATGGCAACATCAGGCAAAAGGCAAGCCGACTGAAACCGTCGTGAATCTTCCCAGAATCCTTGTTCCCTTTCCACTCCTGATTCTGAAGGATGTGTTGAAACTCAGTGTTGTCAGATTAGTGAAAAGGTGAGAATTAGAAATGAGATGAGAGTCAGGAATGGCAAGAAAAAAAAAAAACCTTTGGAAATCAATTCATCTCAATGAATTCAATAAAAAATAATTTTGACATGTTAACAGTTTTGGACATATCATACGCCCAAAAGGATAGAAAAGGCCATCTCCAAAGTCATTCTTGGCATCTTAAACTATGCTTTGTCAGGGCATCTGGACAAAAGTTCACTAGCCCAGTTCTTAGGAACCTAAGAACAGCCCCAGAATCTACGCCCCTGCACGGTAAGAGCGCCCCCGTTCTGACCCAAGTTCATCCACGACAACAGTTAACAGAGAAAAAAGAAAACGTTTTGTAGAAAGAATATCAGCTAAAAAAATGTATACACATCTTTATTAAATCCCATTTCTATCACTCAACCAGGTAAAATCTTAGAGATGATCATCCCATCTTCAGAGCGTCCAAGAGAAAGGCACAACATACGGGACATGCTCCATACATGTTCGTCTCTTCTTAGTCTAATGAAATACCATTTCTCTGTTAGTCGTTATAGTGGGAAAATGTATGAAATTTTATTTCCTTAGAAATATAGATACTTCCCCTCTCTATGTAAAAATGCTATAGTGCTGAATAAATTAAGTGCATATGATGCTTCTTTAGATATTTAAAATTATACTACACAAGTAAAATATGACCATCATCATTACATTTATCAAAATGACTATAATCTTAACTGGCTAGAAGCCTAACTATCTCATTGAATATGAAGTCCTTGATAGGAAAAATCAATTTCAAAAATAGCGAATTTTATGCTAAAATTGGCATAAAATTAATACATGTTGTATATGAAAATTGATATTTAGAAATGATAAAGCAGGCAAATCAGTTGTAACATTCAGCTGAGCATTATTTGAAAATGCCCAAGAGTTCAGCTTTCTATTCTAAATATACTGTCTTTTATTTTTATTTATCTTTTACAATGTTCATTCAGATTTGCATCAACTTTGCCAAATCTGGGGTTAGAAGGGATCTATAAATATTTTCATTATTTAAATTTTCAGTTCAGTGGTGAAAAATTACCATGATTTGCTTGCACCATTAGGGCAGTTGAATAGATGGTAAATTAAACAGGTGTATCTTAAGGTGCAGCCAGGTTCATCATGCCAGTATGAATTATATGCATTTGGCAAATTCCTCATATTTGGGATCATGAGAAATTAAAAATCATCAATTTTCAAGTAATAGAAAAAATATTTTATAAACATAGAAATTAGACACATTCAAAAGAATAATTTTTCAATTATTTGTAGTTTACCTGTGTCATTTATATGTAGACTCACATAAGAGTATTGATGTAAATATGTCCCCTACACTAATGAATTGCATGTTTCTTTTGCTTGACTATTGTATAATGCACCCTAAGCTTATTACTATGGGACGTAAGTTGGGTTTAATTCAGGGTCACCATCATGAATTTTACTAGAATTTTTACATGAATTTTACTTGTACCATTCAGCAAACATGGCTTTTACATTTGTAAGCTTTCGTGCAGTTCCTGAAGTTCGTGACCTTTATTTATGAAATGAATAACCCCTAGATACAGATGCACACTCCTTTATCTTTAAAAGAAAAGAGAACAATTAGAATACAGTTTCAAAAGCACAACTTTGACTTTATTCTTTGCCCAGCATCTGTTTCTGTTTTCAGGGACAATTTAGAAATTCTCTCTTTGTTACCATCTTTTGATGCTGGACCTGATCACAGTATCTGAGAAGATTTCACATTAAACCAAAATGATGCATGGGATGTTTGGAACCTTGCAACAATTTCCATCCAGAAGTGATAGAACCGCTATGTGTACAAATAATGGTCAATCCTCAAGATGTTACTCGGTGGAGAGAGTCCAGATCTTAAAGAGTAACACTTGCAGGTAAGGTTTGTGTGTGTGAAGGGGGTGGTACACCATCATTTCTCTTGACTAAAGGGAATAAGAAAACACAAGCTAAATAATGGGTGTTTAAATAATTACACACATAACTCTCAACTCTCTATGCAAAGCCACACTCGTTGCCAGAAGTAAGGTTAAGACTCTAAATGAGCTGGGCCCTCGAGGCGCAGATGGTCGGCCTCCCCGGAGGGAGGGAGCTGGCTGTACACCATGCCCTCTACCCATAAACCACCCACTTTCTTATTCATCAAACGAAAGGAGAATTGTCCAAAGGGGGCAGGGTGCGGGATAGCTGGGCTGGCCTTATTCTACATCTCTGTGTAGAAATGTTCCCTCCCTTGTCAGTTAGCCAAAGCGTATCTGGGTTTAGTTTATGCGTTCATTCTGAGAATAATTATTGAAGACTTACTATGTGCAGGACCATGTTCGAGGTGCTGCAGATACAGCAGTGAAAAAAAGACAACACAAATGACTGACCATCCTGGAGCTTTACCTTACCGATTCCATTACTAAAAGAGCTAGCAGAGCTAGCAGACTTTTCTACACTCACTGTCTTACTTCTCAGCCCATGCTCTTCCCTGAGTTCTCAAAAGCTGAACACCATCATCAGAAAATAAGTTCCAGAAGCATAGGAAACTGTGTAAGAGGGGCCTTTAAAACAGCAAGCAAAATATAACCAGAGATATTGAAATTAAGAACAATCTAACAAAAGCAAGAGGGGAGCGGGGAGGGGACTGTGGGGAGAAGGGTTTTCAGGAACTACAGTAAAGGACACACAGACAAAACCAAGGGGGAGGGTGGAAGCAAGGGAGGGAGGTGGGTTTGGATGGAGTGGGGGGGGGCGGGGAGTGGTGGGGAGAAAATGCAGACAACTATAGTTGAACAACAATAAAGTAATTTAAAAAGAAAAAAAGGTGGTGTCAGATTCTTCTCTTCTTTGTGAAAGACACATTGGATCTTCTGGTAATGAGAACCAATCAACTAATGTTCTCTTTCCCCGATAAAATGTGGTCCTCATCAAATAAACACTTAACACCACCCTCCCTCTCATATGGGGCTAAAGAACATTCAAAAGCACGTCCCCAAAGAGGAAGAGTGATTAGAGAGGCCCCATTCCCACCGAAAGTGTCTCACCACAGAATCAGTCAATCACTATGCGAGGTGATGAATATGTAAATGAGTTTGGCTGTGATCCTCACTTCACAATGTATATCAAAGCATCACATTGCACACATTAAATACATGCAACTTTTATGTCGCAGGCACACCTCTATAAAGCTGGAAAAAATAAAAATGAAATGAAGGGTCAAAATATTTCTTTCAGAAAGATTCCCAGTTCACTCTAGGTGTCTCCAGGACAGAGGCGGTCCTGGAGGTTTAGAGCAAGCACTAGAGAAAATGGCTTACAAGGCAGTAAAGCAGGGACAGCCATGGGTCCCGGAGCGCTGCGGCACAGCACGGCCCTCCCATAAACACGTCAACTTTTATTTCACCTTTTCAAATGTGAAGTACCTAAGGCAGGCAGCAGGGGAAAACGAGGAGCTATTTCCTGGCCTTTTAGGATGGCTGCCCTGAAGTCATCCTTGCCCTTTGCTGCAAGGAGCCTACTGCAGGCGTTTGCCTCCGGGAAAAGTCACGCACTTGCCCGCGTGGAAACAGCACATTTTCGTTCTCCAGCGCTCACCTTCTTGTATGAGGTAAGGGAATTAGTTACCTGGACTGTTCTCTCTATTCGTGTAGCCTGCTCCGTGTAAACCCCCTGGGTCACTAAGAGGCATTCAGGTAAATGTCACCAAAGTCCCTGAATGCTGCTGGCTGAATATCAACTATTTTAAAATAAAATTGAGCCTAGCTTTAGAAATAAATAAATATTGAGATGAATGTGCCTTTAAAGCTCAGTTTACTTTTAACATGAAAACTCAGCACATTTTTCTGAATAAGTAGTGAAGTTGTACATACTTTGATAAGTATTTTAAGAATGGCATACAACTAAGATAGTCTGGTATAAAAATCCACTTACGCCCTGGTTGCTGTAGTTCAGTGGATTGAGCGCGGGCTGGGAACCAAAGGGTCCTGGTTCGATTCCCAGTCAGGGTACATGCCTGGGTTGCAGGCCAGGTCCCCAGTGAGGGCCATGTGAGAGGCAACCATACATTGCTATTTCTCTCCCTCTCTGTCTCCCTCCCTTCTCCTCTCTCTAATAATAAATAAATAAAATCTTTTTTAAAAAATCCACTTACTATGAGTCCATCACGACATGGCTCAAAGACAATACAGAGAGGACCATAAGGTAATCATTGCTTCAGAGAGCTCGAAATTTAGTCAATGCAAAATTACAAGTGCATGCAATTGAATATTTAATCACAGTATTGCCATAAGTTCCACAATGAGATATATAAAGGAATCACATATGAATGGTGTTTAATTAGGCCTCCTGTGATCTGAAAATTCTCTTCTGCGAGAGAAATAGCAAAGCAAAAGCATAAACAAAATAAGAAGATTGTAGCCAGGTAAAAAAAATAAGAAAAAAGTGTTTCAGAGAGAAAGAAAGAAAGAAGGTGAAAGAAGACCAGAACGTGGAACACCAGAAGAGCTGAAGGAAACAACGTGCTGCGGAATCCTATAAAAGGGAAAGAGGGGGAACTGGGTAAGAAATGAGCCTGGGGAACAAGCAGAAACCAAATCATGAAAGGCAAGGAATGTGATCACTCTCGTGAGCGTAAGAAGTCTTTGAAAAATTAGAGATGAAGCAGTAGTAACAAATTCCTGCTTTTAGAAGTCTGGCCACAGTGTAAAACAAGAATTGGAGGATAAGATGAAAATGAGAAAATTCAGTGTGAGGTGGTGTATAACAGAAAAGACAGTGATGGTAGAAACTAAAGAATCTGCGATGTGAATGAAGTGAAAATGGTGGGCCCTGACTCTCCCAAATACCCCTATATCTCCAGAAAAAAAAATAACAAAATTCTTGTTAGACCTGATAATATACTCATGTTGGCCTTGTGGTGGAAACAGAGGGTGTGTGTGTGGTTTCAGAATCAAATACAAGAGGAAAAGCTGATAAAGCAAGCTCTGAAACCAGGGGTTTGAACTGTGAATTATTTATGTCCAAATATTTAATGAACAAAGAGTCTTTAATTGAAATCTAGATTTTATATGGGAATCTTTATGTGAGGTCTTTGAACCAAGCTATAATTCCCACCTTAAGTTGAATTTTCACCTTAACACTCAGTGCAAAGAGTATTTCCTCCGTGCCTCCAACTATTAGATGCATACGGGGTATACAGGAGTGGTAATAACCTGAAAAATGATACTCCTTAAAATATTCAAGGATGAGCATCAATTGATAGAGCAAAAAAGAACGGCAGAGTTAAAAATTGATGTCTTCTGTGATGATTAAATTATACAAAACATTATATGATTTTTTTTAACAATTAAGTTTGGGGAATTTCTTTGTGAAATAAGCAGCAGGAAGATATTTTGGGTGTTAATTTTTAATACAGCCTCAACTGACCCACAGAGGCTTTAAAAACTGAGCCATTTATAGAAAAAGAAAGACCTGTTTGCACTGATTAGGCCCTTGCATCCTGATTCTCTGTTGAAAACAGATACATTCTTTAGGGACTAGATCTGTCTGCTTTGGGAGAGCAGTTACTGAGTTCACATTGGAGCTACTGCATGAAACAACTCAACAGCTGAGTACAGATGCATCTGATGCAAGATCACTAGTGATATTCAAGTAGTTTTAAAGCGAAACACAATTTAAGACATTGAAAAGTATAAAGGGTTTTGGCAAACGTGTAATGACATGCATCTGCTAACGTAGGGTGCAGAGAGTCACTGCCCTAAAATCCTCCGTGCTCTCCTGAGTCCCCCCTCTGTCCTTCGTGACCTCTGGCAACCACTGAGCTTTCTACTGTCTCCATAGTTTTGCCTTTTCCAGAAGAAGGTCATATAATTGGAATTTTACAGGATGTAACTCTGTCAGATTGTCTTCTTTCATTTAGCATTATGTGTTTAAGTTTTCTCTATGTTTTCGTCATGGCTTGAGAGGTTCTAGCTTAATATTTCATTGACACTGAACATTTGTCAAAGCCCACACAGACGTACACCACCAAGAATGAACCCTGATGACTTTGGGCGGTGATGCTGTGTTAACGCAGGTTCATCGATGGTAAGTAATGCTCCTCTGCAGTGCGGATGTCATAGTCGGGGAGCCTGGGCACGTGTGGAGATGCAGGATGCATGGGCACGCTCTGAACCGGACACTCAATTTAGCTGGAACCTAAAAACTACTCTAAAAATCTGTATTAATTTCTAAAGTACTTAAACAATTTTATTTTATTTTTTTTAAATTTTATTTATTTATTTTCAGAGAGAGGAGTAGGGAGAGAGAAAGAGCAATGTACGGTTGCTCCTCACATGGCCCTCACTGGGGACCTGGCCCGCAACCCAGGCATGTGTCCTGACTGGGAATCGAACCGGGACCCTCTGGTTCCCAGCCTGCGCTCAATCCACTGAGCTACGCCAGCCGGGCGACTTAAACAATTTTAAACGGCCATGGCCTATATGTTTTCCAAATCACTAAATAAGAAAGAGACAAAAACATAATCAATAAAAGAAAATATGGGAAACCATAAAAATATAAGTGAAACATAGAAAATGAAGTTGAAAAGAAAAGGGATAGGACATAAAAGTGAGGCCAAGCGTGTTAATTTTTATGCAACATCACGAAAGGAAGTTTGAATAAAAGAATTTGCCCATTATATATTATTGATAAGAAATTCAATTATATTAACTTTCTAATTTGCTGTAAGTCAGTTTGCAAATATGGTTAAATTCAAATAAAATGGAAAAAATTAAATTGGACTAAATTTTTAAAATTTCCAACAAGGATATTTTGTAGCATGAGAAAATTATTCTAAATTCATGTGGCGAATGAATATTCAATAAGGACCAACATCACAAAGGAAAACTGTAAGATATTTAAAGTCCTTATGACTACTACAAATTTAACAAGTTTGAAATGGCACCCGCATAAACATGGAAAGGGAAGAGAACAGAAAGCACAGAGACAGACTCAGGTTTAAGAAATTACTGTAGAACAGGTGCTCTACATTTCAAATCACTGAAACCTGAACAATTGTTCTATCATCGGTGCTAGGATATTTGTTAATGATTAAATTTTTAAAAAATGGTAGAGTTAAATCACAATCTCATACCTTATATTGAAACAAACTACAGTATATCAATAAAATATTAAAAATGAAACGAGAAGAAAATTAGATGTGGGTATTCTTTTTCTTACCTAGAAAGAGGACACCTCTTGAAATGATCACGTTGAAGAGAAACTATGCAGAGAACTCTAATGAACTGTATGAAATGTAAAATCATTACACTTTATACTACCATATAAAAAGCAAAAGACAGCCTGTAGAAGAATGTATCACAAATATGTCACAGATATGTTATTACCTAGATAGATATGTGTAAAATATATAATTGTATTATCTTTATTTGGTCCTTCAGCACACCATGCCTCTCTCAGCACACTGCAAAGACCTAACTAACCCTGTCTGTCCAGCAGCACGGACTGCTGGAGGGGTGGGAACCTCGGCCAGGGTAGGCCCGGCCCACTGAACACTGGCCAGCAGGCACGGGGCGTCAGCCAAGCCAAGACTAACGAATCCTGTCCCGGAATGTCTCAAGTACCAACAGGGACAGTTGTCACAGGAAGTGTAATTTTCTGTGTTCAGACACATAGAAAAAGCTGATCTGGAAGAATAATGCTGATATGTCAGGACAAGCAGAAACACGCAGGCAAATGCGTGTAGGCCTGAAGTTTAGAAAGTAACCTAGTTTTTAAGGAAAGAGGATTATAAAATAATCTATTGGCATTTGAATGAGCCAAGAAAATGTGCATAAACATATGTATAAAACCAAAAAGTCACCAGCAGCAAGTGCTATGTCATGTCAATTATGTAATATATTTTTTCTAAATCAAATCTTTCTCATTTTACTGCAAAGTATTCACCAGGGTAAATGAAAGAGATTCTCAATCAGGTCAAAAAGGCTTTTTGGGAAAAACTTCCCCTTTATGAAATTTGACTTAAGAAAGTTCACTTTCATTGTAAAGTATCTAATATTTTTTTTGGTCTCTTGCTTATTATACAGAACTGTTGATGCTATCTTTAAAGGGAAATTTGAGTTATTTTCATTTACTTTCTCTAAAATATTTAAGAGGGTATTAATCCTCATAATCTCTGACTAGAACATATAAATAAAATACTATGTACTCACAAGATTTCTCTTCTGAAGCATATATATTGTTACTGTTTATAATGATTGAAAAATTTTATTCCATAAAATTGACATTGTTTTATAAAGAACTAAAATTGAATTATCGTATATAATCCTTTCAACATACATATATCTCCATGATTTACCAAAGCACTCTAATTTTAAATTGGATTTTTTCAAATGTATATCTGTATACTAGTTCATGTGACTAATTTGTATTTTAAATCATTGAAAATCTTGTGCTTTTAATGACTTTTAATAGTCATTAATATTCTTTACCACAGTCCACCAATGATAAGCTAATTACTGTTATTATTTTTGGTTAAAAATATAAAATTCATTCCCTACTTTTGGTGACTTTGAAATATACCTCTTAGGATACAGTCTCTGTGTGAAAAGCATAAAATAAATTGTCTGTCAAAAACTATGCATTTTTCCTGTAATGAAAATTTTCTCCACAGTTACATCCATCTTCTCTTACCTGATGGGCATATAAAAATCAAGCTTTCTAACACTGTCAGATGTTACCTACCTTGAACTTGTGCCAGCTTCAGGTACCACCGAAAATGAGCAAGTGGCCACGGAGTGCACACAGCCACGTGCACACAGCCACACGCACACGCACAAAAGTTGTGTGATTACAGAAGAACCTGGGCCGGCAGTGTAAACCTGTTAGCCTTCTCTAGAGCGATGCTTTTCTACTGAACTCCATTAAAAAGTATGGCTGTGGCCGCGTGAAATGCCAGTAAGAGATACCCTAATGCAAGTTAGCCAGTACTCACGGAGGATTTAATTTTGAAAATAGTGCTAGTGGGCTATAAGATAAAAAGTCCACTCTAATTATGTGAAAAATATACTGTTAGATAGCATAGCATGGAAGACTGTGTAGTAATTTGTAAAAATATATCTAAATATCTATACCTTTGTCTCATTACTTGTATGAATGAATGAAGGAATGATAAATAAATAGCTCTATACGATTAATAATTAACTTCAGTTCGCATATGCTATAGCTTCTTTCCAAGCTGTTTTCACTTTTAGATTTGATTATTGTATTTATGATTTGATATCAGCTTTGAACCCCATGATGCCATAGATTTTTTCCCAGCACCTACGAGAACAATTGATTTTGCTGCCGGCCTTTAGAAGCTGCCTGTGAAATGTAAATATTTTACCCTCATTTGTATGTAAACCAGATAGAAACAAACCGCTTGAACTATTTATAAATTTGTACTCGTTCTGATAGTTACTGATTTATTATCCCACTTCACCTGATTCTGGTCACCTTCATTCACTGGCTGCCTTATTCATCTCTGTTTGTAGCCTAGTTAATGAGAGCTGGAAGGAAGATGCAGTAGCCAACAGAAGCCTAGACCATGCATTTTATAATGGCATAACATGTTTTAAAATAGCTCACAGAGTATATCATGATGCGTGGAACAGACATACATAATTAAATTGCATTCTTATCCTAACCAGTATATTGTATAAATTGGGAACATATTTAAATGTGTGGAAAGTAATGACACTTTCATTAACCAAGAACATATAATTAATATCTCAAGGGAGTTCTGGGAGAATGTAGAGCTGTGAATGTCAGCAACCAGCAGTAGAAACCAGCAGCAACCAGCAGTAGAAACAGAATGTGTGACAGGATTCTAGATGAGAATCGAAGAAAAGGAAGCCCTCATCCTTCCATTCCCTCTGCTTCTGGGGAAGGATGGGGTGCAGGACAAAACCTGTTTGGTCTCTAGACTAGTATTTCTGTGAGTGTAAGGGAAAGGCACCATGTCCTTACAACACAGTGCATATTTTCTAACACGTAATCTAAGACATAGTCTTCTAGAAGGCTGGGGCTGACACCGGTTTTGCATAATTAGGCACCTCTTTTTATTTATAAGATAAATTTATAATAACAGAGAATTGGAAAATTGGCCTTTTGTATGTAAGCTACTAAAGAGTGGGTTCATTGAGTGACTCATACCATGGCAAGAGAAATATGAAAGAAGCAAGAGAGGAAGAGGAGAGGAGGAAGAAAAAAGCATAGGAAAACACTTTAAAATTATACACGAGAAAATATTTACCTTCAGAAACCTGTTGGCAATCCCCAGTGTTTTGCACTTTGACCCAAAATATGGCCATTATAACTTCGGCATAGTCAATATATTAAGGTCCTACTCTTGTGCCATTGTTCAAGTTTTCAAAAGAAGAACTAATGCAGTGGATGGGGAGGAGCCATTGTAAGTAAACCAGCTCAGAGCTGTGGAGAGCTGCTGAGCAGAATGTGAAGGTCATGTGACAGCCAGTCCAGCGTGGGGGTTGACATCTTCACTCGGTGTGTCTCAATGGTGAAGGACAGTCGGGTGGTCCTCCACAGGTCGCAGGATGTTCCGCGTCCCTAACCTCCACCCACCGTAGCATCCTGCCCTCATTGCAGCGCCCTCCGCTCCCCCCCCCGCCGGGGATCCTCCCCACCCCCTCCCCGACATTTCTAACACACCAGAGAGGGGTAGTAAGTCGGAAGAACACTGCTTGGAGCCATGATTTGCCCAACTTCCTTTTGGGTATTTTCCCTTAGTTTAAATTCTCCCTAAAATCTACCAAATCACAGACTAATAAGCTTAGTTTATCGTGCTCTCGTAAACATATCTTATGTTTCCATATTTTGATAGGAAGGCAAAGAATTTCACATCCGTTACCTCCAGCAAGCTTCCATATTAGCCAAGAAACCCAGAAACCTAAACAGAATTCTAATGTTTACTGGACACAACTGATAACAACTCTCTGAGGAGAGACTGGAATTTCAATACTGTTTATTAGTTCCTTGTAACAAAAGGTAGCATCTTCGCCCTGGCTGGTATAGCTCAGTGGATTGAGCGTGTGCTGGGAACCAAAGGGTTGCGGGTTCGATTCCCAGTCGGGGCACATGCCTGGGTTGTGGGCCAGGTCCCCTGTGGGGGCCACGTGAGAGGCAACCATACATTGTTGTTTCTCTCCTTCTCTTTCTCCATCCTTTCCCCTGTCTCCAAAAATGACTACCTTCACTTTCCATGGAAGCGTTAGCCCTCACCTAAAATGAGGCCTAAAATGTTTTTCAGAAAAGCTAGATCCTGAGGTTTAATGCATGAATCCAGGGTCTGAATAAATGACAAGTTAAACTGAGTACCTCCATTATCACACTGTACTTATCTTTTCATTCAGCAAAGACTCTCTCATCTGTAGACATTCAATTTCACTGGTTTAAGAGGAAAGAAAAATTAGTTGTTTGTTGTTTCCTCACATCCCTGAGATTGTCATAATCTTACAAATTGAGCATAAATAGAATTATGGGTTTTCAATACCATGAATATCCATTTCCTATGCTGCCACCATTCATTGGGTCGGGAAAGCTCTATTATGCAAATTGCAAGATCACTGTGAGACTCCGATGGTTACAAAAAGTGACTTTGTTCTTAATAATGCAGTGTTTAATAATGTCAAAGAGTTACTGACACTGAATAAAAGTCTAAATTTCACTGCACATATTCTGCTCCGAGTTTGCTATCTCTGAATCGATCAATTCCCATTTCACTTCTGTCTATTAAGTAGAAAGGTCATAACATCATCATAAGCCTTTTTGTGCATTTATGATAACATGATGAGGTATACTTGGCTGAGGTTCCAGATCTCATAATCTTCTAGCAACCCTACAAGTGCCACAGATTTAATATAAAGATAGAAAGGGGGCACCTGTGAATAATTTGCTTGATATATGGCCCTTTATGATCTCACAGTGAACCAGGCTGAGGGAACTGAAACAGTGACGGCACCTTTTGTTTAGGTGCAAATCTAAGGAGCCTTTTCTTGCCCCTGCAGATCAGCACTGCCCAATAAAAATATAAAGCTAGTCATCTGTGTCACTTAAAATTCTGAGTAGATACAGTAAAAATTTAAAAATAATATGTGAAATTAATTGGAATAATATATTTTATTTAACCTAACGTATTTCAATTTTTTTTCAACTAGTCTCTTTAGTGAGATATTTAAACATTCTTCACATTGTCTTTGCAACATTTTTTTAATTCTTAATTTTTATTGTATTTTTCCATTACCATTTAGTCCCCTGACACTCCTCTTGCCTCAGCAATCACCACACTGTTGTCCATGTCCATGAGTCCTTTTTCCTTTTTGCTCAAGCCCTCCACCCCCAACCCTCCTCCACTTAGCAATCATCCTGCTCTCTCTCTATGAGTCTTTCCCCTTTATATTTGTTAGTTCAGTTTGTTCATTAGATTCCACGTATGAGTGAAATCCTATGGTATCTTTCTTTCTCTGCCTGGCTTATTTCCCTTAGCATAGTGTTCTCCAGGTCCATCCCTACCATTGCAAAGGGTAAAACTTTTGGGTTCAATGCAATACCTATCAAAATTTCAATGACATATTTCAAAGAACTAGAACAAATATTTCAAAAATGTATATGGAATCACAAAAGGCCCCACATAGCACAGTGATGGTTAGAAAGAAGAACAAAGTTGGAGGAAACATGCTACTTAATATGAAACTTTACTGTAAAGCCATAGTAATCAAAACAGCATGGTACTGGCATAAAAACAGACACATAGACCAATGGAACAGAATAGAGAGCCCAGAAATAAACCCACACCTTTCTAATCAATATTAGACAGAGGAAGCAATACATGCAATGGCTAAGGATAATTTATTCAATAAATGGTGTTGGGAATATTAGATAGATACATGTAGAAAAGTGAAACTAGACCACCTTCTTACACCACATACAAGAATAAATTCAAAATTGATTAAACACTTAAATGTTAGACCCAAAACCACAAAAATCCTGGAAAAAAATAGAGGCAGCAAAGTTTCAGACATTGCACGTAGCAATATTTTGTCAGGTATGTCTCCCCAGGCAGGGGAAACAAAAGAAAAAGTAAACAAATGGGACTCCATCGAACTAAAAAGTTTTTGCACAGCAAAGGAAAACATCAACAAAATAAAAATGTAATCCACAGAATGGGAGAATATATTTGCCAGTACTTCTGATATGGAGTTAATAACTAAAATTTATAAAGAACTTACAAAACTCAAGACCAAACAAATGAACAAACCAATTAAAAAAACAGGCAAAGGGCCTGAAAAGACACTTCTCTAAAGAGGACATACAGATGGCCAATAGACATATGAAAAGATGCTCAAAGTCACTAATCATCAGAGAAATGCAAATTAAAACCAAAAAATGAGATATCATCTCGCACCTGTCTGAATGGCTATCCTCAATAAATCAACAAACAACCAGTGCTGGCGAGGATGTAGAGAAAGGGGAACCCTTTTGCACCATTGGTGGGAACGTAAATTAGTGTAGCCACTGTGGAAAGCTATATGGAGATACCTCAAAAATTTAAAAATGGATCTGCCTTTTGACCCACTGACCCCACTTCTGGGACTATAGCCGAAGGAATCCAAAACATCAATTCAAAAGAACATAAGCATCCCTATATTCATTGCAGTGTTATTTACAATCACCAAGATATGGAAGCATCTCCCAAGTTTAAAATTAAACAATGACAACTCAATACCTAAAAATTTCAGACAAAATTATAGAGCTCAAATATCCAAGTGCATCATGAAACACACACACACACACACACACACACACGTCTGCAAACATGTACAGCATTGGGAATACAGTCAATACTTTGGGGAGTGACAAATGTGACAAATGGTTACTAGGCTTACCCTGGTGATCACTCCACAAAGTATGTAAATGTCAAATCATTATGCTCTACACCTGAAACTAATATAATATTGTGTGCCAGCTACATTTTAATAAAATGCAAACAAACACATTTTAAATAAAAATTAGAAGGAAAATGTTAACTAGTGGAAACTGATCGCCGCCCTTTCACCCTGCAGTCCTTACAGGGAAGCCCATCTTGCTCCAGGGAAGTGCGATGTGTGCTGTGTCCCAGCAATACCACAGTGAGCATCTCAACAAACAGGGAAGACCTCACTCATTTATCTCCAGAGTCTTCACCAATAACAATAAATCTATAGTCTCCAAAGGAAATATGACTTGGAAGAGTGCCAAAATTAAAAAAAAAAAAAAAGAATTTATTTTACCAGGGAATACAAAAAAGCCCATTAAAAGTTTCTTCCTACTATTTAAAATGTTTTCCTACTTATTTATGAAAATTTTAAAGTGGAAAATTCCAATATTATATAAACAGAGTACTTGGAAATCTGGCTTAGAGTTCAGACACAAATGACAATACAATTTCCCAAATCACCAATTTGGAGTGATAATACTGATGAATCCTTGAGGCTAACTAAGCATATCCAGATTCCTGAGTGACCCGCTGTTGGAAGAGCACCAAAAAAATGCATTTTATTCTGAAAGAAAACATTTGACAAAAAGAACCACTTTAGTATGTCATAAAATAACTTCAGTAGTCATGTTTAGAAATTCTAGCAACATTGTGACGATAATGAAGGTTTTCAATCTCTCCACAACTCTCCTTAAAACCAAAAGTTTCCCCCCAAAAGGCTTCAGAGCACATGAAAACTAAGCAAACACAAAACAGCATAAATGGGCTCCCGACATAGATGAGGGGAATTCCCCAAAGCCCCAGAGGGATGTGGTTGACTTGGCATCGGGATCATGACTTGGGTAAGATCAGACCGTTTGTGGCAGGGGAAGAGGCGAGTTCAGACAGTGCTGCCTTTGTCTACAAATCCCAGGGGGGAAAGGCCAATTAACACTGAAATGAAAAAGAGAGGACACCTTCCTGAGTCTGAAAATGATCTTCAAAATGAGGACTATGTTCCCCATTTGCTAGTGGGCACAAAAACTACACACAACCACCTGCAACTAGTAGAAGGGTCAAAAGCCAGAACACTAAGAACACAAAACGCTGCTGAGGTCATGGAGAAGCAGGAGCTCTCATTCACTAGTCCTGGGAATGCGAAATGGTACACTGGCTTTGGAAAACAGTGTGACAGTTTCATGAAAACCTAGACATACTCTTACCCTATAATCCAGCAACGATGCTCCTTGGTATTTAACTAAATGAGTTGAAAGCTTAAGTCCACGCAAAAATCTGCACATGCATCTTTATAGCAGCTTTATTCATAATTGCTAAAACCTGGAAGCAAACAACATGCCCTGCAGTAGGTAACTGGATAAATGAACCATAGTCTATCCAGACACCTGAATAGTATTCAGCACTAGGAAGAAATGAGCTATTAAGTCACGCAAAGACATGCAGGCACCTGAAACATATACTAAGGGAAAGAAACCAGTCTGAAAAGGCTACATGAGCATAAGTTAAGTATGGAAAAGGAGCGCCCTTTATTGTTTCCACTAACCAAGGAATAAAATTGTCACAAAGGAGGGCAAACATCACTTGTGTGTTCTATTTTAGCACAATAAGATTTCCAGGAGGTATCTGAGTGTCTGAAGTCGGCCATCAGCAAAATATTCTCTCTGTTTTGCAAATTATGTTGGAAAAGCATTGAGCTTCTCCTCCACGTAGCTAGGCAACCTCTAGAATCGTGTCCCAATGATACCACTTCGGTTTCTCTCATCACCGTCGCTCCGTCAAAGCCTGCCCATCATAGTTCTACAGGGATTTTTATCTGCCATCCTATGCTCCCTTTAGATCAGACTCTTTTAAAAATGAGTATGTATTTCTGCTGACATAGCATCATGACTTTCATCTCAACACATATTAGTGTTACCTAATATATCATAATTGTTTCCTTTTAAGATGTATTCTGAAACTAAATTCTCTGCAGTTTCCTCCTGAAAATTACTATCACTGCCCTACCAATTGTTCTCCTTCCTGTAAAGCAGGTATAAGTTGCTAGGAAGTCAATTCTTCACAATAGTGTGTATCTCTATCTCTAGCCACAAATCTATCATTTTATAAGAAATCAAAATTCATGCCCAAATAGACAAATTTTGATATTTGACATCGATGTGTAGTATGCTAAATTAGAATCTCTAGCAAAAGTTTAAATTTAAAGAGATTAAAATTCCACTTATTTCCCCAAATTCTTTAAGTTCTCATTTCAAACTTTAAAAATGTGGAGAAGAGTAAGTCAAAGGAGATAAGCAAACATCATGTAAACACATTAAAAATAGCAATAAGTATAATTTGTAGTAATTTCTCAAAAACTGCTATACTATTATGAAATGTAAGTGCAGTGCTAATGGAAGTGTTTAAAGTCTTAAAAACCTTTCTGAGATTTGCATGCTACTTAAGCTAAATCACGAAACTATTAAACATAGGAAGAAACTAATTCTGGGAGGTAGGATGTAATGCCAATTTCATCAACTGTGCTTCAGAAAATAGTGAAGCAAAGATCATCATTCCTAAAAGCAGTCCATTAAAGACATGCTTACCTCTCCCCGTTGTTAAAGAGTAAATGATGGAATGTCAGCCCTTTAAAGTTCTATCTACCCGTGTTTACCACAACTCCCAAAGATCTCCTCATTTCCAAATCTAGTGTCTCACACACATGGTTTAGTCATTCTATTCAGAACGCAGAGACTATAACAATGCTAAATGTTTTTTCTGCTTTATTGACTTGAAGACACTAGTTTAATTTTTCGATAATAAATTTTACAGGCCCATCATTTCTGGAAACAATCAAACATTTGTCTATACTAAACCCATATTTGTACCTTGACAGTTATATATGGTGGGAATGATGGAAAAAGTATCGTGGGTGACCTTCAAAGGCTGCTCAAGATAGCACACACTATATAATTTCTGAGCAAGCTAGACACCAGCACGCTTCAAGGGTTTCTCAATGTTTTCCCCGAGAAGGATATATACACTGTCTTTGCCTGATGCATACTGTGAGCTTTGAAAGTGCACAGGGATTGGAATCCTTTTGCTACCAAATATATTGGAAAACCGCAGACATGATTGAACTTAGTGGTTTTACGTGTTTTATCAGCCAGTGACATCATGACAGATGAGAATGTTCTGCCAAGAAAAGTCAAAATTTCTTGACATTAAGGATTTCACAGACAAATTGCATGTACTAAATGTCATTTAATCTATACAACGATTTCAACATAATCCAGACCCAGGCCAAAAAAAAAAAAAAAAAAAAAACCCTCCTCACCCGCCAAACTTATTATAGCAAGACATTTCATTCAGAGCAAGGATTTGCAAACTATTAAAAGTTAAAAAAAAATGCTTTGATATGGACCCCCCAAAAAAGGATATATTCTTTTGTTTGTTTCACTAGTACCTCATTCGATGAAGCATCAAACTCCCTACTGGGAAAACAGAGAAATCTAGTAAATAGTACCGTGCTTTTAATGTTACTCCTTTATCTGTGAATCACAAAAGTAATATAGCAATAAGGAAATGAGTTAAATGATGTACACAGAACACAGATCATTCTATCAAAATTGCTCATTTTAGAGATAAAAACTCTAGGATAAATGTGTCTAAGGGGAGATGAAAGCAAGCCCGCAGTTCCACTGAGACAAACGGGCATCCTACTTCTCAAGGAAGGGCTTTTTATTAAGCATAGTCACTGAGATAAAATATAATCAAACAAATAAAAACCCAATATGCTCTTCAGTTTTTCTGTTATCCCTGCATTCATCTTCAAAGGGTCATATCCAAAAACAAGTTCCTTAAAAGCCACACTCCGTGGACAATTGCCTAAGAGAACAATGACCCAATCCTCATTAAGGGAGTTTAATGAAGCCAAATGAAGCCATGATTGGGTTCTTTATTTATGAGACATTGAGGAGCAGCGGTGTGGCCTGTGCCACTTCCTAAATGGCTCCGCCTCCAGCAGTTGTCTCGACCAGATGGAAAAGGGACAAGCTCCACTTAATATGTCACAGCATCAGCATGGTCATAAAAGAGCCCCCAGAAATTCCCCATTGAACAGAAGCATCTGTTTACTCTAAAGGCACTTCTTACGTCTCACACTGGAATTTTCATCTGCAACTTACACCTGAAAGGTAGCTTTGGGTTCAAAGCTGCCAGGTTGCAAGTCAAACATGACTGTTTGAAGAGTTCAAATATCTGTGGTAGAATCTGGGCAGTTTTAAAACTTCCATGTGTCCAAAGCTTGCCTGTGCATGTTCCAACCCATCTTCTTTTAGAAGGGAATTTCATTGTGATTGTAATTTCAGTCGGCTTTCATTTGGCTCTGGCTTTATTCTAGATCTATGCTGGTTAGCAACAGACTCATTATCCCCTTTAGTTATTAGAAACAGACTCATTATTCTCTCTACTTTATCTCAGTGGCAGCAAGTGAGGCTGACAAACTAAAGATCTGGCTCTAGCCTGTAGCTATCACTTCTTCCCAGAAGAGTGTTTCATCAGGAATCTGGAGCCTCTTGCTGTTTTTTGAGAGATTGTCAGTGTCTCTAGATGTCTATGATGGTTTAGCAATGATCATATGTCTCAGAGGAGGAAAAAAACTACTTTAAAAAATTGGAACTAACACATAAATCTAAAATCAAAGATAACAGACATCACTAGAGGATCAATTCATATTACTCTGCTATAAATCTATTACAGTAGACACAATCTCTCTCTGAACCAAAACATTCAGCACAGAAATGAAGTAAATGCAGAAAAAAATCTTATTTAGATGATGAATTCTACAAGAAATTTATGGTCTAGCTCAGTTTTTCTATTACAGGTTTTACTAGGAGCCTGGGATTAAAATTGGATACCTTCAGGATCTAATATACAGATAATTTTTCTTGTGCTTTTTCATTTTGGCTACAAACTTACCCACTAAGTTAATAATACTAAATCCAGAACACGAAACGAATTCTTCTTGTAAGAATTTTTTTAAAGGGGAGTTAAAGGAAGTTTCATCAGCAGAGTTGGAACATTACGTAAGTTAATTGGGCATTTCTCTAATTGCCTATTTTTTAGTGGAGAAAATACAAATTCAGAAGGCAACTAATGCTGTGTCCCTGCATTGTGTTGATCTGTCTGCAGATGCTCGGTTCATTAAGTCACAAAGATGTAGTTATGCTCTTTGTTCTTGTTTTAAATTTATGTCTATGTCATATTTCTTTTTTCTTTTATAGAACCAACTTTTCTGATCTAACCTAACTGAAAAAAAAAGTGCAGAGAAATCACTGGCATTGTTGTAAGGACAACTGATTAGTTAGAATGGGAGTGGCAATGCTGTCCTGGGTGCTTAGATAGTCGCTGATAGTCGTTGAATTGTGCATTATCAGGCAATCCACACCACCAACTCATACCTACCATTCCATTCACAGACATCTCTCGCTATACGAGTTAAGTTATAGACAATACATTTTAGAAGACAGAAATGAATCAAGTTTAATGTCAATTATTACAATGACCACACACAGAGCGTAAAAAATACTTTCTTGCTCATACACGCTCCCAAACTCCCATCATAAAGATTGCAAGGTCCAGGATAAAAGACAAATTAGCGGGTAACCTAATGTAGGCATGCATGCTACACCGCAGATTGCATTAACATCCCCAGGATCCAGCATCTCTCTGCATTTGAGCCTATTTTCATCTTCTCAGCTAAGCGCCTCCTACGGGGGACCACAGCCATCATTTTGCACAAACAGGCTTGCGGTGAGTCACTTGACATCCTTCACAGCAAGCCCTGCAGTGCTGTTTCCCAGCTTAGAGGAAACAGAAGGAACTCATCCAGCATGCATTCAGAATGAGTGGCGAAAAATAAGATGTCCCTCACTTTATGCATTTGCCCAAACCACACTAAGCATTTCTGAATATTATGGCACATTTTCAAAGAAACAATGTAAAAGTAGGTTTCTTTTGTGGGAAATAGACATCTGTCATTTCCCATAGAGAAAAACATAAGAATAGTAC
Source organism: Micronycteris hirsuta (assembly GCA_004026765.1). Lineage (NCBI taxonomy): Eukaryota > Metazoa > Chordata > Mammalia > Chiroptera > Phyllostomidae > Micronycteris > Micronycteris hirsuta. The sequence continues at coordinate 5,383 of PVJI01002817.1, read as the reverse complement.
TTCTTTTGGCAGAAAGAACAGGTTCAGATGGCTTTTTGTCTTGCCTTAACATTAGGTGTGCTATGCAGAAAGCACTGTCTCATGTATATAACATGACTGCATCATCTGTCAAAACATGTCTAAGAAATCGTTCCTCAACAGGTAGGTCTGCTCTCCCAATTAAACAAGACTTTGTTCGTGATACATCCATTTGGTTAACTCCTGATTAGGGGAGTGGAACAATTTATGTTTCTCAAAAATATAAATATGAGAGTCACTTTTACTGTTTGATATTTGCAGGGTGGCTTACAAGTCATTAGCACCTGTTCCTCGTATTTGTCACTATTAATGTTCCAATCTGACACTGAGGAAGTGGAAAATAAAAGGTTTATACTGACTCCATGCTACTAACTAAATCTCAGACAACATAGGATCACTCTTGGGTTGAAGTAATTCATTACTTTTAATTCAAGTTTTTTCCAAAATAGATAAGAAATGGCCAATCAGAACATTTTCAGATTGCATTTGTTTGTCTATTTTTGGTTTGCAATATGATATTATTATTACAAGTTTATGGTAGAGTAAATTTTGCCTTAAAATTTCAAAAAAGTTCTGGATAAAATTTGGGTCATTTACAGAAAATATTTATTATATGCTGTACACCTGCATATAATTAGAAATAAACACCATTTTTCATTTAATTATTTTTTTAAGAAATTAAATGAATTCAATGTAGTTCTTCTGGTCTCTATTGATCTATAGTAGTGTCCATCTGAGAATCTTTAATACTATGTAAATACATAAAGTTTTCTATTATATTACTGTTTATATCAATTGACGGAGATAGAGGCAAAATGTGACCTAAAAAGACTTTGTCTTCTGTAAAAATGAGTACCTTAGAACAGAGCTCAAGACTATTCTTTAAAAAATTATCCACTGCCCCAAAAGGGAACATTCATAATGTCGAGCATCCAAACAGAAATCAGGGTACATTAAAAGAAACAAAAACACACCGCCCATAATGAGGAGAAAATAAATCATTTAGACTTTTACTCTGGCACAAATAACCTAATTTGGAGAAACAGATATTAAAATTGTAATCCACACAGCTAATGTCAGACTTCATGGGGAAGGGCCAGATGCTGTAACCTGAGGGTCAGAAAGAAGACCAGGATGTCCACTCTGACTACTGATATTCCAGCCCACACACTATCTTAGAAGTTCTCACCAGGGCATTTAGACAAGAAAAATAAATAAATAAAATATATCTTGATCAGAGAGGAAAAAGGAAACTCTGTATTTTCAGGTGACATGATCTTGTATATAGGAAATCCTAAGGAATCCGCTAAAAACTATTAGAACTAATACGTAACTTCAGCGAGTTTGCAAGGAACAAGAGATTTCCTATGTACTATTGGTAGGAATATAAATGGTACAGTCACTGTGAGAAACAGGATGGTGGGTCCTCAAAACATTAAGAACAGGACTACCTTATGGTCTGGTAGTCCCACTTCTGGGTGTATGTCTCATGGAAATGCAAACAAGATCTCAGAGATACAGCTGCACACCCAGGTCCACTGCAGCATGATGCACAACATCCAAGACACGGAAGCAACCTAAGTGCTCACAGACAGAGGAATGGATAAGGAAAATGGGATACACTTCTCATGCATGGGCTCTCTGAAAGCACCACCCATAGAAACAGAGAGTACAAAGTGACTGTCACGGGCTGGGGGATGACGGTAGTGAGGAGATGCTGGTCAAAGGGCACACGTTCCCAGGTTAAGATGAGTAAGTTCAGGAGACCCAGTGCCCAGCACCATGACTGGTTAACAGCACAGTGTGGTTCAGTTGGAAGTTGCTAAGAAAGTAGATCTCGCGCACCACGATAACAGCAGGAAATGGTCATGAGGTGAAGGATGTGTGCCTGCCCAAAACCATCACTCTATATGCCTTCATGCACACAATGGTATGTCAGTTATCATAGTAAAGCAAAAAGAAAAAGAACTAGGTATCTGAATAGCCCTACACCCAGTGCTCTTTTTTAATTTCACATTTTTGATGTTTCAATTATAATTCACATTCAATATTATTTTGCATAAGATTTATTACTTTACCTATATTCATATATATACAAGTATATATATATATACACACATATATGTCAAAATCACCTTGTATACATTAAGTATGGAAAGTTTCTTGTGTGGCAATTACATCTCATTAAAAACCACTAAACAATGCTGGGGGTGGGGAGACTATTGGAGGCACTAGAATGTGATAGAAGTGACATTGTTGACTCCTTGGTCTAGGTCATAAAACGAATTCATCTTCCAATTTGTTTCTTAAAAACTCACTTTAGAATTAGACATAAGGTCTGATTACCGTGAGAACACCACCAGCTCTTAGAAAGACCAGGCCCACGTTGGAGGAGACACACACAGGTGTTCCTGGAAACGGCCCTGGCTGAGGTCCAAGCAATAGCAGGTATCGATCGAGGTTCATGGGCATGAAAGTGTTTCTGGATGATTCTAGGCTGCAGTCATCAAATCAACCTCAGGAACCAAGTCTTCTCTAAGCTCAGTCACCATCGTACAGAGACAAGTCCTTAATTACTGCTATGCTCTGTCTTCACTTTTTTTTAATATTTTTTATTGTTTCTAATGCTCTGTAGTGATATTTAATTTTGTTAGGCGCATACATTTTTAATTTAAAAAATTATCAAGTTCCATTTGACCTCGGAATGATACTAAGTCAACCAGATGATACACTTTGACTTGACATATTCCATCTTGTTCCTGTGTCTCCATCTGTTTAAAAGAGAACATATGTGAGGGAAAAAGCTGCAGTAACACAGTTCTATTCCTGTATTTATTTATCTTTGAGAGCGGGATAGGGAGGGAGAATGAGAGAGAGAGAGAAACATCAATGTGTGGTTGCCTCTTGCATGCCCCCAACTGGGGACCTGGCCCGCAACCCTGGCACGTGCCCTGACTGGGAATGGAATCAGTGACCCTTTGGTTGACAGGCCAGCACTCAATCCACTGAGCCACACTGGCCAGGGCTTCATTCTTAATTAAGACTCTATGAGCACAATAAACTTGTTTCATTAAGCTGCTAAATTTTGTATCAATTTTTTCATATAACAGTAGTAGCTAGAACACTTAGACAGTTTGCTGCAAATAACAATCATAAAACCTATATAACATATTGTTAAAAAAAACAACTATTTGAGGGCACTGGCTGGCAACCAAAAATGAGGCCAAAACTGGAAATAAGGCCACCCTTACCAGACAGTTACACCAGGTGAGATCGGCATGTCGGATCATTTTGGCCCTTTCCAAACTAGACAGCTCAGGGAGGCAGAAAGCTTCAATTTTGATTTCAAACTTCAGAGGACAGAATTTCAGGCTGACAAAATGACTGGAACATTAGAGAGGAAAGGGAGGAGTGACAGAAGGCTTGTACTTCAAACTGTGTGTTTAAAAATTGTCCTAATTCCCCCAGACTGATCCGTGTCCGGGTCTTCATGCCTGCGATGAGCCCTGATCTGCAGTGAACTCCTATCACTGCGTATCACTCGCTCCAACACCACTGCTTTATTAACTGTTGACTAAAGGATGCTCTTAGGGACACAGAGAAGGAGCTGATGAGTGGGTCACACGTAATTAGTTCACTCCAATATTGCTATATTTGCGCACTGTCAAAATCCTCCCATTATACTGAGGCACACACAGCATCTGGCCTTCATTTGCTGTAGGCATCCATTGAGTCTAGGATGCAGCCACAGTCTGCAGAAGCCACAGCCCTCACCACTGCCTGAGAGGCTGAATGGAACATGGAATCTCCGGTGAGGGTGGCCTTCTGGTGAAACCATCCCAGCCAAAAGCTGTGCTTCTCTTTCCTTATCAAAGGAGGATGTTCATCCTAAGATACATTCCCACATATATCTCCCAGACTTTTGATAGTAAAGATTAGCAAAATCTCTGCCTTCCTGCAGTTATACCAGCTGTTTCCCAGATTTGCCTGTGTAATTGACTCCTTGAGGCATGCTAGGATTTGGAGGCAGTGAAGTATGGTGGAATAGCACATTAAAAGAAATTGCTTCTACTTGCAGAGTGGCTTCCTCCTGCCAGGTTGTCAGGGGCCGTTCAACAGTTTCATCAGATAGAGGAGGAAAGAAGGCTTCTATGGATAAAGGAGGCATGGTCAGGCTCAGGAATTCTAGTTATTCTGATTCATTTGGATCTTCCCAAATGTTCGCCTACTAGTCATCATCTCTCCACTCCTCCCCAACCAACAATATGGCTCTGATTTTGTTATACTTCCATCCTTCTCTGCAAATGATATCATAGACTGGTAACAAAGATCCTCTTATCATTCGTTCAGTATGCTCCGCTTCTCTCACGGTTCCCAACACTTACTACAGGAGCTCTCTCTAGGCAGGTAGTCCCCTTGCTTTTCCAGCACAGCATGGGGTTTTAAATCTGCAGAGTGTCCCAGCTGTCCCCCACAGGCTAGTGCAAAGCGGAGGGAGCTGCTCTCCATGCATCCACATGCGTCCAGGTGATCCCTAACGTATCTACCTGATTTCCCAGGTTTCCCTCCAGGTCTTTATTTTTTTCACTCAAAATGTAATGATTTTCTGATATGCTCTTACTTATTCATGCAAAACATAGTATTCTCATGTCTATCTTTTTTTTTTTGGCAAAGCTATTTTGTTTTCTTATATCGATTCCATCCCCACTGCTTTCTATATTCCAGACATGTTTTACAACATTTCTACCTAGGGCACTCTTTCCTGCATTAGATCTATATGCTATGTGTTATCATTCATACATTAAATAAAACTGAGGTTTAGAAAATTGAAGCAGTTTGCCAGAGGCTGATAAGAAATGAAGTCAAGATTGTAGCTCAATAATGTTTAATCCCAGAGCCCAAGAGCTTAACCACTGTGGAAGATATTTTTTACACATTATATAATATCATGTTGCTTTTAACAAATTGTTATTTTCCTAACCATCTCTACTCCGCATTCTGAAGACCTCTGTTCATTTGAAACTGTGAGCATTTTTATAATTTGAGATCAACTGAACCGCATTCTACCTAGTTAATTGTAGTAGGCACTAAATTCATATCTATCTACATACCCATTTATTTCTCAACAAATGATGGTTCCCAGATGTCAGTTTCACTTTTCTCCTCATATCATCAAACCAAGTTTTCATTTGAAATTTATTCTTTTCTAGAATTATTTTAGTTTCCCCTCACCCCAGAGTATTAAAAGAACCACCTTCCTCTCTTGCAGGAGGAACGAAAGCATTTTGTTCAGATTAAGTAGATGGTATCACTAGAAAAAGAAGAAATCTTCCAATTTTCACCAGCAAAAAGCTCTGTTCACTCC